>CM057085.1:27342500-27637500 GCA_029959045.1 Taenioides sp. WSHXM2023
TTTGATGCATGGAAGGAAACTGGCCAAAGCAAACATTCTGAGTCATAGTCTTGTTTCGAATTGCACTTTCTGATTTAATAACTAAATGTTGCAATTAGGTTAGATGTTGAAGGGAGCAATATCCACAGGAGTGGGCATTGGCCTGGTCCTGTACAAAGTTCTAAATGAGGGCGGAGATGTTCTATTTACAACAGAGAGCGCTTAATCATGAATATGCCATAGTGTATAGGAACTAGTACACAGAGAGATGGATATCAGCACTGTTGGTTTGTGCTGTTTTTGATACTTGCCTTCAGAGGGAGAGCTTCCCAAAATTGTGCTTTTTTCACTGTACCAATCACTAACATACTGGAATGGGCATTATTAGTGACGCACAACACAAACTAACAAGCTTATATATGAAGCAGTAGAGACTCTCGACAAACCAGCACGCACATTTGTATATTCCTTTGTCTGTTCTGTATCTGAGCGGAGAAAACAAGTAATGCAAATAGACTGAGATGAATGCCCAAACTGGATTTTGAAGACCACTGGTTTCATATGTTTACTGATGATGCGCAGTGGGGAGAGGGGCATGGTCCTCTGTACTCACCACTCACACAGTCATTGTTTAGCAGCTCATTCATGTATCCAATGCTTAGAAAACACAAACTATCAGTTGGTTACTTGATACAGATGAAAGATGGGTAAATGTAAACTTTCTTACAACAATATGCAGACAAACAGTGTTTGTCAAAAAATTCTTTTTTTGATTTTTGTTTATTTTTGTTTGTAAATAATAAACCTTTAAAATATAGAAAATAAAGGACATATTGTCATTTAAGTATGTGTGGAGTGCTTTTCTAAAGGTTTTACTAGGATTTGGGTGCATTTATTCACCATATTAAGATCAGAAACTACTTCTGCTCACAATTTTTACTTTTTGTTCAAACATTTTATTGAAAAAGGTTCAAACATTTTATTGAAAAAGGTCATTTTCATATATTGAACCCTTAACTCGTGGTTGATTGGACTGCAGTGCGTAATTGAAACAGAGGCTGGGCACAGCTCGTGTTGCAGTGGTTTGAGATTACCTCTGTACAGAGCAATAGTCAAGGGTCAGAGCAGGGTGAGACACGCTCCACATGTTGTGAACACATGTTATCAGCGGCACACCAGCCTCATTGTATAGCTTTCTAACATTCATGTAATGATAGACAGGGTGGATGAGATGTGATCCTGGCCAAATATGTAAAGGCCCTCTGATATGGTATGCTATGGTACCTGGCTCAGCAGAGCCTCACTGTACAGCCCCCACTATTACGACTGAGTTCAGTTCTAATAAATGGTCTTGATTATGTCACGCAGGAGCCATACAAAGCAAATCCATTCATCCTCCATTAGGATGAAAAAGTGCTTATCTCTCTCTCTATTATAGAGAAAGCTTTGCCTAATGGCATGAAAGAATATCCTTTTTTCCATGCTTAAACAATGGGATAAGAATGGCAGAAGATATTAGCTTCATTAAAAAAATCTGATTCTCCAAATGTATACAAAACTGTATAATGCATCATGAGCAAGACAATGTAAAAAGGAAAGCAGTCCAAAGAAAAGTTATGAGCTATTATATTGTTACAAGCTAAATGCAAAAACATGTTACACACTACATCCCTGTTACATTTTACATATCTGAGTACCAGTTTTACCATTGATGTTTAGAGGTTTAAATACCTGGATCAACAGGACATTGTTGTGTAACCTTCATTCTGCTATTTGTTTCAGAATAGTGTTATTCTATGGATTATATTAGTTTGGGATTACAAAGGGAATCCAATTGAGGTCACCCAGTGTATGAAGTCTGACTCCACCAAAGGGACCTTTATTTTTAATACAACCTGTGCATTTTTCACATACAATTATTGGAAACTACAGATTATCTTAACATAAAATATAAATCTCCTTATCTGTCCTCCTGTTCATTGCCTTTTACTTTACCAAGGACAGTGCGATGGCAACCTTACCCATGAATAACGTCAAGGAGAAACCTTTACTACATCTCTGATTGGTGATTAATCAAACAGCAGACCTAGAATGCTTTTAGACATATTACCTTGTCCTTTGCCATTTTCACCACTGACAAAGCTGTGTTACGTGTATCTTCGTGCACTGATGACACAATGTTCTGGGCTGCAGGGTAAAAGAGGGGACACTCATTTAAATGCACAATATGTAATGCTGCTACTTTGTCTAGGTCTCTGTCTGGACAGCCTCTTTGTACTCACCACAAGCACACACAAACACACACATTCTTATGCATTTTGGAACAATAGGACATGGCAACAGGGAATGTCTACATTTAAAAAGTAATTTTTTTCTGTCACCACAGGAAATCTAAATTCATTTTGGCTTTTCTTTCTTGAACACCACTTTCTGAATAATCTATTTACATGCATTTAATATGAAGGGAAATATTAGATACACTCAAACCAGAACATTTTAATAACAGATCTCTACCTTTTCTCACTAAGTTATATCCCTTATATCGCTTTCACAAGTAACCAATGAAACATATGCTAATTATAATTTAGTTTTATTTTATTTATTTATTTTTTTGTTAAAATATTTTGTTACAGGACAAAAAAGAAACCAAAAAATATGCAAATAAATAACTATGAAACTGTTCAAAATAGGACATAGTGACAGTGAGTTTATATACTGTACATATTCATGATCCAGTAAGTACAAATTATAATTTGCTATGTATATAATACCATTTCTGTGGCACAATACTCAAGCACAATGTTCCTGTGCTTGTCTCTCCCACTGACGAGAATCGCCTGCAGCTTATTCTGTCCAGTACAGCCTTGTTATTATGTGGGCCCCAGATGTGCGCAGTGTGACTCTGAGCTCTCTGCTGCTCCTGGCCTTCACACAGTGTTTAACCTCACATATGACGGTTGGACACTGCCATGACCTCAGCTCAGAGGTCACGCACTTCGTGTTAGCAGGTAGCACACACCTTCCCCCTGACAGTAATTGGTGTTCTGTGGGTTTCATAGACAAAAGTTGAGGCTTGTTTTATATAAATTGCTTAGGCCTATACTTCCAAACTGTAAAAACATATAAATGTATGTGTACATAGAAGTAGGATGTGTGTAAATCATACATATAACATATAAATGACATATAAAATGTAAATAAAAATGATGTAGCAGTTTAGCAGTTTACAAATCTTATAATCTTTTTTTATCTGCCACATTGTAACATGTTACAAGCAACACATCACAATTGTAAAACAGCTCAAACTAATTCAGACATCATTTAAAAACATAAAATATATTGTTTTCATTTTATTCTCATTTGTATTGGACAGCACATGAAACCTTCCACTTCTCACACCTCATGAGAGTCTCCTTGTAAAAATCATTATATTTTCTCAGCAGATCTGTCTTTTCTTCATGGAACACAACATGTGTCAATTAGCCACAATAATCAGTGGGGATTGTTATCCATTGTTGTTCTTTCAGTGCCCACAAAATCATGGCATCAACAGCACAGGTTCAAAGTTCATGGGCCACTGCCTCTGAACCCGTGCAAATATTGTCATTCAAACCCAAGAAGGAAACTGAAACTCACCATGTGTTTATATATTTGGTTTGATTACTAGAACTCCATTGCCCATAAATCAGGTCTTTCCATACATGCCTGTACATGGATTCAAATAATTATGATGGTGTTCCCTCATGACGATGGCATGAGGGAAGACTGCAAGTTTTACTCAATCCAGTACAGTGTTTACATTTATAGTAGATTCAAGTTTGCAAGATGTATGCACACAGAGCATTATAAGAGTTAGAGAAATGATTCAGCAGTGAGTGTATTACTTACTCAAAGTATACTACATTAATAAATCATTGTAGTATATTAGTGTGTGCATGTCCATATTCAAAACCCAAACAAGACTGTAGGACAATCGTCATACACTGTCTTTAATAACTGGATGTTTTTGTAGTTTTTGAATTTGTTAGGCCCCAGCAAAGCTAACAATTTGATATAAAACAAAAAATACTCTTGATTGTGAGATGTATGATATTGTGTCATTATTGATTTTTATTTCTCCATCTTTTTATGCAGCGTTCAACATCTAATACTATCTCTTTTCCTGAACACAGCCCCTTTTCAGATACCTGTGAGCCTGCTGTCCTTTACACGACTATACACAGTAGTGATCAGTAGATTATCCCCCATAACTGCACAAGAAGCACATATAATATCTGTGTCCCAGTCTTCCACTCTACAATATTAATCTGTCTGGCCAGGATTAATGCCCTCCCAGAAAGGGCCGTTCATGTTATGAACAGTGACTCTGGCCTCCTCCCCTGGCCCACCTCAGGTCAAGGCCTTACAAGAGATATTGTTGACAAATGATATAAAGCTGTGCTGAGCATGCACTATGTCCTGGATTACAATCACACGTAGTTCCAAGAAATATGGTAAATCCATGCTGGATATAATGCTGATAAATAACAGTATGGGTGGATATTTTAAAACGGGTATCCTTCACAAGGGTTTTCTATAACATGTAAAACTGTAAGATCCTATTATAAAGATGCACCACACACTGGTAAAGTCTACTTTAGAACAAATTTGAACATGGTTGTTAATTTTGGTTTACCAGTAAATATTATGCTAATAATATAACATAATCAGTGAAGGTACACACAAATTTATTTACTGATAAATAATCAACAATTTACCAACACTAGGAATATTGTAATGGCTAAAACCACTGTGATTATTGGATTGTATGCTAGGAGATTCAGCTCATTGGTTTGAAAGATACCAGGGGGGCTAAACAGACCCAGCATGTGCACTGCCTGGATTGATTACAAGAAAGCCTATGACTCAATGCCACACACGGATCACTGAGGGCCTGGAGCTGTAGAACATCAACAGGACTTTAAGTCTTCAATGCAAACTCAGTGAGGTTGTGGAAACCCAACTTGAGACCAATGGCAAGTCATAAGTGACCATCAAATGTGGCATATACCAAGGAGACACACTGTCCCAACTGTTGTTCTGCATAGGTTTGAACCCTCTCAGCCAAATCATCCACAGCATTAGCTATGGATACCAACTCAGGAATGGAGCCACCATCAGTCACCTCCTCTACATGGATGACATTAAGCTGTACGCTAAGCGCGAGCGAGACATTGACTCCCTGATCCACACCATCAGGATCTACAGCAGAGAATGTCTTTCGGGCTTGAGCAGTGTAGTCAGATGGTGACAAAAAGAGGGAAGGTGGTTCACACACAAGGGGTTTCACTTCCAGAAGGAACAATAGCAGAACAGTTACAAGTACCTTGGTATCTCACAAGCAAATGGCTATGGACACAAATACTTCATGTATGGAGGGTTCCATCCCAAATCCAGCACATAACTGCAGGGTGTAAGATGCATACATGGTGTCAGGCATAGTGTACAGGAACATCTGTGCAGAGTACGAACTGGAGACCCCAAACTCAAAGTGGGAAACACCTCCAAAGATAGTGGAGAATGTCCAAGTCAAGATCCTGTGGGACATCCAGATACAGACCAACAGAATGGTGATGGCCAAATCAACCAGGCATTGGCTAAACAACAGAGCAAAGCTGTTGTGTTGGACATTGCAATACTAAGTTATGAGAACATTAGGAAGACACTAAAAATACTAGGAACAGCAAAGATACTGTGCAAAGCCCTCAAGCTCCCAGGCCTCTGGTAAAGGATCATATATGTGTTCTCATTCAAAATGTGATTGTAGCTACTATTTAAATTGTGCCCATTGCATGATAACTTTCAATTCAATATCAGGAATGGATATAGGATTACATAATCACACAATGCATGCAAATAATTTGACAGTAAATCAATGTGAGCAGTATTTGTCATTCACTACTAAGAGCTCTCATAATATATAGTATATCGTGAGGCAGTTCAGGGACACACAGGCAGTATTGTTGTGTCATTAGAATGATCACAAATGAGTCAGCTCTTTGTATGTGCCATGGCCACACCACATGGACATAAGTATAACCTCATAATCATTGATGGCCATTTGCTAGTCTATTGAACTGAGCATCTGGAGGTCAAAGTCATGTCAAAGTTTGACCGGTCAGTGACTGGCCAAGACTGTGGACATCTGACACCTAAAGCCTCCAGCGTAACAGTAAATAATCCTACCATCGTTAAATCCAGCCAGATTAAAGCAAATCCGTTATGAATTAACTTTTTGTTGTACTTTCCATACCCATATTACCAATATTGTCATAATACTTTTTGGATTATTTCATACTTATATTTTAAAGTATACACACAGTTATTCCTGTATTACTGTGACTGTACAAAGAACAATGTCTTTGCATCAGTAAAGCATAGTTAAACATTTGAAATTTGAAATTTATTGGATTAAAGAAGCATGACCTGTGTAGCCTTTTAAGGTTAAGCTGTAGAATCCCAACAGTCTGTTCAGTGCAATAAGCTTGTATTTATTTATTTATTTATTTATGTATTTTAATAAATAATATATATGAAATAATAATAATAATAATAATATATGAAAAGTGGTTTTATGTTATTCTAATAATCTAATATTTTTAACTATGAAGGGTGAATATGAATAGTTTTGACATATAAAATGTTTTAAATGTTCTGGTGTCCTCACTGAAAGGTTGCTGCCTCATCTTTCAGGGAAAAAGCACAGTGTTATTTGATATAGTTATATGATATAGTTCTGTGTCTAATGTACTCATAGGCAATACCATCATACCACGGTGTCCTTCAAATAATGCATAATTCATCCTACATTCACTAACAACAATTACCTGCATTTTGAATGACTTAATTCATTCTGTTGACCTAAGGCAGGGACTGTTGTCATATAAATTGTCTGTCTGTCAGACAGATGTCTTCTAATCCCACATAATCTGGTATTATGGTAGATATCTGACTTTAAGTAAACAATTAGTGCCAAAGTTTGAGTTATTTGCAATGTCATATACGAGTACAATACAATACAAACACTAAGATACTTCAGGGTATACCATGGGATATAATTATCTTAATGGAATGCTATATAGATGTATGGCATCTGTGTTACCTGACATTAGCCTGGCCTTGTCCTTGCTGCTCAGAGTTTGTCCCATAATGAAATAATGGAGCGTGCCTACATCACACTGTCCACATACAGGCCCATAGCATATGACCAGCTGAAGGTCTATGGCACACTCGGCACTGCACACTTCAGTTTCTTGTCTTTTATATTGACATACATTTAGTGTCATGAAAACATTGTGTTTGTGTTTCATGAATCATGTAAAAGATGATTACAATTATGAACAAGTTACTGAATAGATAAACTGTGCCATGTTTGTTGAATAAGAGAGTCAGAAAAAATATCTCCTTCTCAGGCTCCTCCCAGAGGCTGCACCTTCATGATAGAAAGGAGAAAATGAATGAATGAATTAATACAATAAACAATGAAATAATAATAAAAAAAAATAACAAAAACATAGATTTTCACATAGTGGTTATTGTTTCATTAAAGATCCATTCTGTGCTTGGCCTTAGAAAGTTCTCTGTGCTGTCCTGGCATTAGAGGGAAACTATTTTGAGAAGGGACATTAAGGTTGACTGAGATGTACAGCCACCAAGTTCATTTACAATGTGGGACAATGTGGCATATACAACAACAACCTTAGATGACTCAGACATAGTATAAAATGCATTAAATATCTACTACATTAACATACAAATACAAAATGTATTATGTTGTTTTAGATTTCACATAATGTCAAAGAGCAGTAATAATTCTGAGGACAAACTGATACTGTGGCAATGCAGACAAACTACTGGTTTTAAATTTGCCAATATATCTGCTAAAATCTGCTGTTTAGAAAATGAAAATTGAGTTGTACAGAAGTCTAAATATCCATCAAAGAATATACATTAAAATTGAAACATCATTTGTTTTTCCTAAATAAAAAAAAATAAAATACATTTATATTTTACATACAAATAAATTTAACAGCAAAAACACAAGATAAACTCACAGGTTCTCCATTCTCTTAAATGTTTGCATCTTGAAAAGTGAAAATGATGACATTTGTACTCTACAGTTTACCTGTCCTTCTTGCTTTTATGTTTTTATAATTCTAGTTTTTTAGTGTAGATGTATTGAACCAGCCTCTGAGGACACACTATGTGACAGGCCTGTGGTCCACATTATGCTCTCCATCCTACATATTTGTCATTCTGTAGCACCATAGCAAGACTTATACTTTATCTCATGGCTGCTATAAATCAACTTTTGAAGCCAATTAAAATATCTTGCAATGCAGTTCTTCAATGTTAAACTATCACTCTCAAATGCACTAGTATATTTCTGTACAATATACAATGGGTGGAATTACTGAATAGCTCAACAATATCAAACAACAATATAGACATTTTTAAGACATTTTTAAATTCACATGGTCCATATAGACCTGTCCCCACCACTTCACCTCTCTCCTTAATTTTTTAGCATATCACCTGAATTATTGCTGTCCTACACATGGCCCAGTGAATGATGCCATTGGAGGAGGCATTAATAAATGATAATGCAGCAGCTGCCTGAGTGTTATGTAATGAGAGCCCTCAGTATATTCTGTTTAGGGCAGCTCAAGTGTATAGAGAGTGTGGCTGCAAGAGACATTCGAACAGCCATGTGTCTGAGGTGTGAGAGAGGACCCAGTGGCCAGAACATCTTCTGTTCCACTTATGGGAGGCAAACATGAATGCTGCATTTACTGTGCTCTCAATGGGATGCTTAATGCAATATGTAAAGCCCCTTGTGGTTATGGCAAACATAAATTATAGAACACAGTGTTAAATATAATGTTCTAATGTTGAAGGCCATAAAATGGTAAGAACTCTTTAAGGCTTAATTGTGTTAAACAAGAGTTAGGAGTTAGGAGACATATGATATTTGACAATGCAATTAGAGTATAGTCAGATTTGTATGTACTATGTATTGTTTTTATTTATGAATTATTATATAATTGTTATTATTGGACCCATAATCTTACCCATAGCAGAAAGTGCCAACTCTTGATAGTCCAATAGCTCCAGCAATCTGAGCCGCGGTCACCTCCTACACACTAAGTTTGACTTTGTGTTGTCATGGTCCTGGCATTTCAGAAGCATGACTAACCAATCAGTGACATTTCTGAAAGGAAATCAATCAAAGAGGAACCGTGGCAAGCTGCAGTTTATGAGAGACAGACACATTAGAAACACAATTAGGTGATGCTATGATAACATATAAGACAGCAACATTAAATGGTGGCTTTTATTTGGGGTTTTGCAAAAGTATTTGTGTACTGTGAGCAACGCTGATTGGCAGGGTGCATGTTTGGGGAGACACTAACAGCCTCTGCGACCCATTACCCAGTTATTTATAATAACTGTTGTTAAAGAAGTCAAAAATGCCTGAACATCTCTAGTAAAGCTTATAGGCAACGAGCATAACTAGGCTATAAATCCACATATTCACAGGACCCAATCTGCCTAATGCTGCAGAACTAATTTCAACAGTAATGAGCTGTAAATGGGTTGGACCTTAGCCCTGACCACATGAATAGTAAATGTGTAATAGTTCAAGTAGGGTATGCATGAGGGTTAAGTTGCGGAAGCATGAAAAGAAGACAAATAGGCCAATAGTTTGTCTCTTAACCAAAACTAGTTGAGCATATCAAACATGGTGCAAAATACAGTTACATATTAGATCTGATTTAATCTGGTTTAGATGTGTACAATAGCACATGAGTGGAGGGGACCATAACAGTTGAAGAAAGCCATCTTTCTGAGTGACCATAGCCAAACCATCTAGTCTGAAAGCACACTTGATTTAAATGATCACTGATCTGACCCCGAATTTCCCTTTTATATAGTATGTATCTTTGAAAAAAATGTCACAAGCAACACATAGGTTTTCATGGTACGTGGGAGATTGGCGATGATTTAAAAGAGTCAATCAGACATGAGCTCATTCATTTCTCCATGAAAGGTATCAGAATGGGAAGGGTGGAAGGAAAGAAGAGCCAATTCTAAAAGGACTCAATGTCTTGGGTCAAGCTACAGTGAGCAATGATTTCAAGGTGGTGGTGGTGGTGTGTGTTTGGGGTGGGGGACCTCAAGGACACTCCACTGAGGTTGTTTTTATTGATCACAATATTGGGGAGGCACTTCAATTCAACATGACTACTGCTAAAAATAATTTTTGTTGTTTAAAACACATAAAAAGCCTGTTCTGGTATCATATGCTACTGGTGGAGGTTCATGACATGTCCATTCTAAATGCACATTGAACTAACTTTGCTGGATGCACATTAGACATTTAGAGACAGAGAAGAAAGAATGCCGAGCAAAGAAGTGCTCTTGGACCTCCTGTTAGTCACCAGTGAACCTCCGCACAGCTGGTGCTGGTGAGCAGATACTGAGGTGCAGTGGCAGCAGATGACAGCACAAAACTGCTCCTTAACCTGCTATCACAACACACAGGGATTTCTCCAGCTCCATTTGAGCCTGCTGGGCATCCACTTGTGATTTGTTACAAAATACAAAAAAGTAGGAGAGGAACCCTGCATTATCTGTTTTAGCTCTTTAAATACAAGCAATAATATAATTAATAATATATAATAATCTGCAACAAATGATAATATAGTAACCTTCAAAAAAAAAAAACCTATAAAAAACATATTAGGGTTTGATGACAGAGTTGAACAGGTACACAGGGCTTTGATGCAGGATGTGAACATCTCCAGTGAGTTCAAGCTGTGGCTCCCCTTCAGTCTGGGCATGTGCAGAGCTCCACTGCGGTGCTGCACAGAGGGGGGACAAAGACACAGAGTTAGGACAGTGAGATGCTCAAAGGCTTGTTGCTATCTACGGTCATTCACTGCTATAAGGTAAAACAAGATGGCCTGATATAGGCTTGTTTGTACAGGCACCTACATAAAAGGCATAGAGTAAGACCAGTGTTCTCAAACTGAAGCGCTTATTGCAGGCCTCACCTGTAGTAAACCCTATGCTTTGTTTCTGCTGTGAACTTAAAACAAATAGTGCTATTGTTTTTTCTCTGAAGATCTAGGCCTACTAAGTTTCCTTTTCATTCTCACCAAATTCATGTTCACTTGGAAAAGTTTTAAAATAACTCAGTGTAGGCCTATTATTTCCAATAATTATTACGTACTGTCACTTAAGAATCTGTAGCAACACATTTGGTCAAATGGTGAAAGCAAAAACTAAGCTGGGACATTAAAAAAAAAAAGGCTATACATGTAAAAATGTGATGATTCATTAAAAAAATCCTTAGTCTATAGTCTCAGATAAATATTTAATATCTCGTAAGGAGGAAATTCTTCTTGGATAAGGTGGTGCTTTGCCAGGCGTCTGAAGCAGTAACAGACTATAGGCGCGCTCCTGCGGGCGTGATCACTCTCTCTGCCTTAAGTTGCTGAGGTTTCAGAACAGGTGGAACATAAATGGCACAGCGTGTGCACCTCAGAGTCGTGACGCACCCTGGTATTTCTAAAGCTTGTCATCCATTTTGTGGGCAATGATGACGATAGTGGTTAAAGGGGGTGGCAAACTCATGCGTTGGTTAAAAGAGACATCATGTGGACAAAAGTGAAATTGCAACATGTGAGTTTTTGCTGGTCAGTAGAAAGTGAGGAGCGGCCTGGATTCCTTTAAAATTCTCATGCTGGGGAGGGCGGGGGCAGGGGGACTTTTGTAGGATCCAAGAGTAATTTCAACAGAATGGATAAGGCTCTTTATTATAGGCCTCATGAAATGAGACCTTTATTGTATAAGGAAATATTGTATTACCTGGCTTGGGAAAAGAAACTGACTAATGTCAAGGTAAATCACACCTGACTGACCTCACAGATTGGAACGCAAGCTCGTGGCTGTAAGTGACACCACGGTCTTCTTATTTCAGATGGGATCCTGTTCAGCTGCTCTCTGGCCTTCCACGCCTGAAGCTCGTCTTGGGGTTGCGCAGGTGCCCGTGTACAGATCAGCCTACTGCGCAGGGTCACGGTTAGGTCAAGGGCGTCTAATCCATTAGTCCACTGGCTGTGGAGTGAAGATTGTTAAACAAGTGATGCACTTAGCAGGATTTTTAGGCCTATAAGTTTTCTACAAGTCAAGTTAGACATATTCCTGGATACAGCATCCTGCTGATGGAAGTTTGAAGAAACAACCATATGTGTAGGCTATATAAGACTAGTCTTAAAAAAAAAAAAACATATTGTTTATGGTGTACCTGAGATTTTTTGTTATTATTAATTATAGTAGCCCATTAAGATTCTTCTTACATATTTTGTTTTTTATTATGGATAACCCCGATATGCGTGTCTTAAAAGTTAGGCTTAGCTACTATAAAGCTATATAATAATAATATAATATAATATAATATAATATAATATAATATAATATAATATAATATAATATAATATAATATAAGAATAGAATAGAATAGAATAGAATAGAATAGAATAGAATAGAATAGAATAGAATTAATATATTATAATATAATTAATAGAATATAATAAGTAATTTTCCCTTCCCTCAAAGTAATGCTTGATTTTGATTTGCACTTTACCGATGTGTGTTTTAACGAACACACGGTGGCAGTAAACGTATCACCGATTCAGAGGCTGTGCAGTGTACAGTCTAACTGGGAGCGCTTTTCAAATCCCGTAGAAACTTTTATTAGTTTGCTAACTAGATGGCATTTAATTTCTAGCAAGACCTTTACATTTTTGCACAGTAGCCTAACTATTGTTTTACTATTGTCGCTAATTCACAAATGTGTTGAGGGGTGGGAGGGTTTGACTCTGTTGGCACTTTATTCAATCGATTTGGAGCCGCAAATCATTCCACAATCCACAAAGCCGTGCGTCGCTGAACGAACAGGTCCACTGGAGAAATGGTGGTTACGCGCAGCGGGAGCCCTCTCCTGCTCACCATCACTTATGTGTGTTTCTCACGAGGATTATTCTGGTCCTACCTGGAAGAGGCTGTCACAGACGGGTATGGCTCAAAATATTTCGATACAAAAGTTGTTTGACTTGGCTTTATTCTAATATAGGCCAACGTATGCCACCGCTTTACAGTGAGAAATGCTCGGAAAATAATATTGCCACAACGATATACCCCTGCCTGAAGTCCACAGGAGAAGTTACAACATGCCACAGGTATATGATTTGTTACTTGTTTGTTGCTTACTTACTGTCAATTAAAATTACATTTTAATAACGACAACCTTTCATGAAAAGGGAGCATGATGTTTACTTTTTGGTAATTTGTTACACTGTATAATAATACAATGCACTCATGCATATTTTATTCTTTAACTGATTCTTTCTACAAACAGAGGTTTACATTTTTATTACATTTGCAAAGATCTTTTGAACCTTGGACCATTTGATCTACCTTGGAGCATTTTTTAAAGAAAATTGGCCTGTTAAAACACAATCTTTATAACTGAAAATGGCACATGAAAAGAATACAATAAAAACACCAGACCTAGTTTTTTCACATAGAGATAGTTGAGTAGGATCCAAATGGAAATTGTGAATTCAGATTTTGGGAAATTAAAACCAACTGTGGTTATTTTGTGGAAAATGTCTTTATTTTGTTTTGGAAAGACACCCATTGTGATTACAAATCTATTTTTGCCTTTCTTATTGTGGGAAAAGATTTGAGATCAGCAGTCACGCAGAATGTTTACTGTGTGCAGATTTTTTCCACATGTTGTCTTGTCCAATTTTATATGTCTATTTCCTGACAAACTGCTGGACATGATTCAACTACACAACAGTGATGTGTCTTTTGATCTTCACATCTCAGACACACTCTTAACGTAATTATGTTGCTTTATGGTCACTGGCTATAGTCACAGTTACTTCCCACAGTGTTTATTTAAAGAAGAAAAACGATTTTAGGGGAGTGCCAAATGACTGTGTTGCTGTGAGTTCACCTGTGTGTTGCAAGCTGGCGCCTGCCAATCCGCTCTCTCCATTGCCAATACTTTAGACAGATGATCTGATTTTGTTAAGATTATGATCTGGAATATTTCCCTAATCCTGTTTATCTTAAAAATATTATTTTGACAGTATTATTGGGGCAATGTAGTGCATACAGATGGCAGTGTATAATCATGTTTGGGCCTAAGTTTAGCTCCATAATAAGGTCATCACCATAATTTATTTTAAATCTGTTGCCCTGTTGGAATTTCCTTAGCTTCAAATTATTTCTATCTTCTAAAGTCATTCATATTAATGTTATTGTTGCGTAATTTGTCTGAAATGGGGCTAAAGAACCTTACAAAGGATTTCAAAGTACGACCCCCTCAGTCTCCTCATGGCACATTTATCATATTGTGAAGGCCATTACAAGAAGATACTAAAGAGCATGGAGCATAAGTTACAGAGAGGACCAGAGAGCTGCCACAGACAGGCTGACCTAGACCCCATCAGTCCCCCATCAGTCTATAAAGTCAGTGACCGGGCATTCTTTTGATGTGTCTTTAAACCAAGACATTATTCCAGTGAAAATCAAAACTATTTCAGAACTAGTAAATGCCAATGTATTGCGTAATAAGACAATATGGTGTTAACAGTTTGACCCAGCTTGGCAACAGGCAGAGTGCTAAGTGGTTACTGCTGCAGTGTTTTAGCACTACACACTGCCCAGGATTAGTTTGAACCAATTGTCGTTGTCATTTCATTTTCGTAATTAAAAAACTATCCTCTCAAGTCAGAAGTTGGAGCAGGTTACAATTAATCTTAGTGCCTTTGCTCTTATTCCTTTACCCTTTTCCTCAATATTGCATTTTTAATACATTTATTTCATTTGAACAGACAGAAGAGAAATGCAAATTATATCTGTAAATATAAAGATCAAATCTATAATAAATAGAGCCAGGTTTGAAAAATGCATAATTTTGTTGGCATGTAGATGCAAAACATTTTACAAGGGCGTTTAGTTGCACAATACATTAAAGGTGCTATTTGAAGTCCACACATCACACTGATAATGAACTACCAGTTATGCATTAGGCTCATTTGTGTGACTGGTGAGACCAAGTGCAATTTTATGTGCACTTCTAATGTGTACTATATTACTCCTATAGCCCAGTTATCATTACTCCAAATAGACCCTATAGACTCTCTGTATACCTCGAGGATATAAATAGCATTTGCACACGCTGCAGTGCTGTTTACCGCATATGCTTGTTCCAAAACAGATAATTATAGATTGTGCAGTGTGTGTGCTATTTATGAGATAGGTCACTATTCTAAAGCCTTTGGGTGTTCATTATTTCACATTGACAGAGTTGAGCAAGATACATATAGTTTTAGCACATCTTCTCTTATGTTGAGATTTACTTTATGTTTTTACATTTTCTCACTAAGTGTGGGAGTTGAACTCACTACATCCCTCTAAAGTTCATCTAAATGACACCAGAGCCTAAATGATGATATAGAGCGAGGGTGCTCTGTCAGGCAAAGTGTGAATCCCATCCACTTGCTGCTCCTCAGAAAGCAGGAACAAGGGTGTGTAAATCATCAGAGGAAAGAAGGGAGGACATGTTAGTGTTAAGGAGCATTCCTCACTGACGGATATAGAGTCCAAACAGCAGCAAAGACTCGCAATCTCTCTATATATACTTATATTTAGGACATACAAAACACACTCAGTATCGCTCATTAAAGCTGCATTGTGCAACTTTTCTGGTGGGGTTTCCGTCAAAGGCATGGAGATGTTATTGCTTTGTCTGGAATGTTTCACAGTATGGCATTAAACCTTTCTATCATCATTAAGACCAAACCAGACCAAGTTACAGGTCAGATCAGTGGAGAGGCAATCCTGCTCACAGTCAGAATGCCTCTTTTTCTAAGTATTTTTGAGTTCTAAAACCACCTGTAATTGAATATGTAAGGTAGAGTTGTTTAATGTCACACTGTGGAACATTCAAAGCAGAGCAATGACATATCCATAGAAACAAGAAGGTGACGGACCCCCATCGAAAGGTTACATTATGCACCTTTAAAGTCAAATAGAGAACATAATGACAAGACAGATCAAGGTTTTAAAATGTAACGTTATCTTTATAATAATGTCTTATGATACTGACAAAATACTCTGACTTTGGTCTTTTGCACAGGTTAACAATTTTCATTGGGATTATCAAACAGAATAAGAGAAATGTATGAGTGAGAAAGGGGGAGGAAAGTGTTCACATGTTCAAAGCTTGGGTGGATTAGAGAGTGGAGTCTGGGTCCTGCACTGTAGCTTTGTTATTAGTGGAAATGGAAATGAGTGAAATATATTTGCATAATTGAAACATACTGTACTTCTATAGCAGCCCTACTTTCACTCCCTTTGTACAGACTAGGTACTTGAGTAGACCCACACTTAAGCATCACAAACCTTTAGAAGGTTGAACTGACTGCACCAGTGCCCCTATCTCGCGATGATCATAGCTGTGCAATTTACTACTGTTATAAAGATCCTATATTATGCTAAATTATGTGACTCTACAATTATTATTTATGTTGTTGTCTTTAAGAGCCTACAATTGTATGTTTAATTTGTGTATTTTTTCCTGCAGATTTGCACTTGCACTTGCATCACATCAAAATTGTAACTAAACTTTCTAAACCAGGACTAGAACAGGACCAAATCAAGACTACATTAGGACTAAACTTAACCGAGCCATGTCCTTCTCTTTCTCCAGGGCTTAAAGTGCTCACTGGCTCACCTCACTGGCTTACGTTTGCAGCATGTTGTAGGCCATAAAGCGCATGTTAGTGGTGAAATCTCCTCCACTATAAATTGAACTCTAGGCTTAGGTATCCAAAGCAGTTTATGAAAGCCTGAAAATGCATAATATAGCTCTGTTACTATATGAATGTGTTATTTTAGTGACTCCATGTTGATTGAGAGTGTATGGCAGTGTGCTACATCAGCCCTGTTGTGGTCTTCTTGTGTGGTCCAACTTCACACCCAGACGGCATGGACTGTGGTCATACTTCTCTTATCAAATCACTTGTATTTATTTACACATTGTAGTTGCTCCAACGTTGGCACATTTCCCTTGGCCTGATACTTACTCCCTCATTTATTTCTTCTAAGAATTTGCTCTACAGTCATGCTTGGTCATTGTGCGCTTGTCAGATATCTTGGAGATGTAATAAAACCACAGTTCCTTGTCTATAGGGTTGTGGTTTGTTGTGTATTTACCCTGCTATTGATGTCATTTGTATTTGTTGTTTTTTATGCACAAAATACACTTTTTTATACAGATTAAAGTTCACTCAAATACCATGCTGATGACAAGCTCATTGGATCATGTGAATGTGTGAGGTGCATTTTCTGCCACATGTTCAACTCAACTCATTTAGAGTAAGAACAGTTTATTTAACATTTATTGGAGAGTCAGGAGCACGACCAGGCATGGAAAAGGTTGAGATGCACCAGTGAACTAACAGCCATCACAGATGATGCTTTAGTAAAAAGGGAAAATCCCAAAGTAAAAACTTGTTATGTGATTTTCTAATGTGAAAACGTGGTTGATGCCCCAGTGGAAATATAAGTAAGTAAGTAAGTTTTTATTTATATAGCGCTTTTCACAGACATATGTCACAAAGACGCTTTACAGATCATTATTCATTCACTCCATACCCGGTGTGTATGTATGTACATATATATTATATGTAATAAAAAAGAATGAAAAAAAAACAAAAACATTACACTCTGTAGTCTTCACATAAATTATTCTAAAACTACATTATGTCTTCTGAAAAGACATAAAAAAGAATTATAATCCAGGAACTCAACCTTCCCACACTGCAGACGCAAACTTAAATCATTTTACTGAGTAATCACTAAACCAGAGTAACAGTGTGTCTAGAATCCGTCTTTACTATGGCACTTTCAAAAAGCCTGTTCCTATTCAACATGAACCCTGCTCTATTCCCCTCAAGTGTAAGAAAGGCTTCCCTAACCTCATAAATGAACTATATTGATTTGTGTTAACAGTACCAGACAGGGGCGGCTTTGTCATTAGGTTTCAGTTGATTCCAGTTTGATTGAGAGGTTTCCTGTCAATGTAGCATTTCTTTCAATTTCTTTGTAAACCAAGGTAGAAATACAAGATGGTGAAGTACAAGAAGCACTTCACTCAAGTAACCTAGTAATCCTATATCCTGATATCAAAGTAATGTATATCACTCTTTTCCAATGCCTATATGTCACAGATCATGAGTCATGCACAGTAGTTATTGCAGTAACTAAAGCTATTTGCCTCTCACATTATGCATAAGATGACCAAAAAGCAAACAGCCTATGCATCTTGATGATTTGAAAAATGTATATACTGTTATATTGCCTATCCCTACTTCACCAGTTATCTCTATCTGAGCCAGCACAAGCTTGGTTTATTACACTCTTAGCTTTTAAGTTTATTCAAATAATTTCAAGATTATTATTCCAAGTCATTATCTTCTAAACCTCCAATATTATTATAACTATTATAGCTGACTTTTGGAGACTTTCTATACTGTACCTGGCCCTCATCCAGAGGCAAGTTAGAAACACATGGAAGTTTATGATCATTTAATGTAACAAGTCTCAGACAGCGGTGCACGCTATAATTTCCTGAGGTGTCAGACTCACAGATATTGTATGCGACTTAACACTTACCCTCTGCTTTGTGTGATTTAAACATCTAGACTCTTAACACAAAACAGACAGGGATATTTAGGATATTTTCTACTTTATATCAGAAGAACTGTATATATGCAGGTTTTTTGTTTATTTTTCTAATACCAGTAGTAGCTGAAGAGTTAATGTTGCTATGCCAGCACAGTAGGCGCACGGAGTATAGCCAAAATCTATTAACACTGAAGTAACACATTAAGGCATACAGCAAAGTAGCTAAACTGTAATGCATGTGGTTACTGCCTATATTGATGTAAGTACTGGCCATATAGTCTGCTACCTGTAGCTTTTAACACCTTTAACCACCAAATAAGACCAAAGAGTTTTTCTCTTCAGTTTAAGTCTAAGCAAATTCAACTCTCAAAATCAAATCAAATTAAAAACTGTGTTAAAATTGAAATTCCATTATATTACATAACTTGTAGTGCAACAACAAAACTCTGTAAATAGCCTTTTAATTTGCATATTGAATTACTCTTAATAATTCAATACGCAGATTTGCTTAAAGCACATCTGGAATTAGTGATTTCAAATGGAGTAGTGTGTTTTGACAGTATTCAGGGGAGACTTCTTGTTTATTTTCCAAGCATTAAACCAAAAACATTGAACAATTGTGGGTCTTTAACCGATGCCTTTTGCTAATGTAGCATGGTTATAAACAAACAGCCCCTCTTCAAATGATTGCAAATATTTTGGAGGTGAATAGTGTTTTCTTGATCATTTTGAATCAGATTAGTATATCCGTATTGTTGATTTTTGAGAATCACCTGTCATTTCCACATCTTCATGGTCCCTGGTTTAAAGCTTGCAGCAGGAATGTCTTAAACAGCTGAGTTGTTGGTGGAGGCTTTAGTATTTGACACGTCCCTTTAGCTTTCACTTCGAGCTTTGCGGCTCGGGGCTTAAGAGTGGACCAAGCACTTGAAATGTTGTCTGAAATGGCCCGGTTTCAGCTGACAGTGTCATCTTATGGGACAAAAGCACTTTACTCTAATATAGATAAATAAATATTACATTCCACCTCAAACTATTTTAATGTAATTTAAATTCAATAGTGTAAGCTGAACCATCACTGAAAGAACTGCCTCATTTTTAGGTAAACAACAATACCAGTGATTCCTGCTTGTATATTTTTAGCAGACAAACTGACCTTTCCACACATGCATTCCTAGTGCAGTCCACTTAAAAAACAACAGAACATGTACACTGTGTACTCAAAAATTCCCCTATTCACTTTTTTGTACTTTTTTTTACTTGTCCCACATGTATTTGTGGGTTTATGCATTTTTCTTGATGTAATTACAAATACAAACTACCGGGCTGTTTATTGAATTGGTCAGTTCATTAAATTTAATGTTGTTACTACTGTCAGATCTTGTTTTTGATGTAATTTCAGTTTCATGGATTTCATAACTGTTTGGCATAAGAGATTTCAGTAATTTAGGAATAGGATAATAAGTTGTTGTTGTTGTTGTTGTTGTTGTTGTTGTTGTTGTTGTTGTTGTTGTTGTTGTTTTCTGTAGATCACTTGAGTGTAAAATGTTCTTTCCCCAACAATTACTTAGTTATGATGGACACTTGACCAGTCTTTTTCCATCTTTCTCATATCTTTCTCATATGGTTGCTTTTTAATTTCAATTCAAGGACACTGAGCTGACCAAAAGGAAGATGTTTGTTTATAATTAAGCCCTCGTGGTTAAGCAGATTGGCAAAGGTCAGACTTCCATGCAGTGAAACAGTTAAACAAAACAATGTTAGGGTCAAATAGGGCACAGGTGGACAAATACTCACATTGTAGTCTCTAAGAACAAATGTTTAAGTTAGCTGGATTGGCCATGATTTTGCAGTTGTGTATAAATATATTAAGGACTAACACATAATCAATACCCTTATGATACTTACAGAGATGCGCTCTTTTGAAAGCTGGGATAAATATAGGCAGAGCTCAGTAGTGCTTTATGAAATCTGTATGTATGTATTGGCAGGCTGAACAACTTGCTTTAACCACTTGAGCCACTTAACATTCTGGTAAGCAGTGATTGTATTGCAAGAGGTAATTATGGGATTAGCTGTTGACATAACAGTAAAACATAATCATTTAACAGGAAATCTTTGAAATATTTAAACAATATGAACTGACTAAAAATGTTTTCGGTGTGCAAAAAGGTCCACTTATGTTGTTTGCCTTTGTATTTACGATTCTTATCAATCATATTGCATCGACTTATATTGAGTTTATATATTCTTTATCATCAGCATAGTCATCCCCTACTCATATATCTTGCAACTAGATTCAAGATTCTTTGTCAGAGTGCACTGACTTTGAGCAAGACAACTTATCAACAAGAGCCTTTAGTTGTCAAATACAGTAACTACCATCTTACCATCACTGTTTAATGTCATACTGTGGAACATTCCAGGCAGAGCAATGCCATATCCCTAGAAACAAGCAGGTGACGGACGCACAAAAAGTTAATAGTGTGCCTTTAAATCCCAAAAAATATTACTATTCTAACTTTCATTTATTGAAGTAAATATAGTAATTATCATGACAGGTCAAAAAAGTATAATAATAATTTTCAATGAAGAGTGTTACACAGTTGCAAATAAATGCGACTGGTCATGTTAATAAAGATATTTAAACTACTGTCCTGAGCTGAAATATATATTAGACATTCTATTCAAAATGATATGTGAGAGCCGGACGTGGATGTTTGTTTTTGTTTCATTGTTCATCCTCCCTGTAATTATTAGTTTTGGGTTGGATGTTTGCTAAGTGCTCTCTCAACCTCATATGGCTGTTATTTGGACTTGAAATACAAAGTTTTATTCTTTATTATTTCTGTTATTTATTTTTACTTTATTGTTACTTTAGTGGATAAATAAAAAATATTTGCAGAGAGAGAGTATGGTCCTGTCATCTTTATACTGCCACTATCAAAGTCCAGCATCTGTTTTGCAATTACTTTATACTATTATTGAATTTTTTTTTAAATGGCACCTGGTTACACTTATGGAGCTGTCTCCGTATTAAAGGGACAATGTTTCAAATGAATGTTAGTTTAAGTTTTACAACAACAACAACAACAACAACAACAAAATCACAATCAATTATTTTCTTTGTTAATCCTTAAAACTTAAACAATGCAAACTCTTTCAAATCATTGCCAATTAACCCAAATCTTTGAGTTGAGTGTGAAACCTTACATGGTGGAACACTATGTGAGTTTATAAATGCAATATATGATTTATTTTTCCAGAAAAAAATGCTGCAAAGGATTCAAGTTTGTGCTGGGGCACTGCATTCCTGAAGGTAGGGGACAGCTGGGTCACTGATGCTGTGTATTGTTCTTTTATTTACTACACATTTTTTTTCCAGATTATGATGTGTGTGCTGGCGCCCCCTGTGAGCAACAGTGCACAGACCATTTTGGACGTGTCGTTTGCACCTGTTACCCTGGTTACCGGTATGACCGTGAACGTCACAGAAACCGAGAGAAGCCCTACTGTCTAGGTAGTAATGCCTTACACAAATATTCAAGATGATCATAGTAGTGTGTTATGTGTGTGTTCTAGAAATGTTATCTGTTTCCTGAGTCCCCCCACACCGCTCTAACTTTTACATCACGATTTAATAGTAAATCATGATTACTGACAAACCAAAGAATAGTAAAATACTCAATTTTCTTCCATTCTCCTTCTCTAATACATTAATACAGTTATAGGAATTAAACTCTCTGAATGATAAAACAGTCAGATAATTAAAAAAAAAAAAAAAAAACATTTAAATTTTACTTTACCCATTATTTTCATGTTTGAGATTTGTTTTATTGCTGTAAAGATTACTGTTTATGATTGTAACTTGCTTGTTTGAACAGACATTGATGAATGTGCAGACAGAAACACCAGTGTCTGTTCTCAGATCTGCATCAACACGTTTGGGAGCTACAAGTGTGAATGTGAGAAGGGCTTTTTCCTGGAGGAAGATGGGAAAACGTGCACCATGGGAGAGAGAGGTAAGAGGCCTTCTTCACTGGCACATCGGACCAGTGTTATTAATCACATTGTGAGAAACGTGGGGTTGGGGGGGTATGACAAACACAGACACCTGGTAGTCATTATACATCCAGTCTTTGAACTTGTCAGAACAATTCTGTCTCTTTGGCACATGGCTAACCTTGTGACTCCAAGTCTTTTCTCATTTGCTCACTGCATTTGAGTACAACATCACAAATGCTCAGGCAATAAAAAGGGGTTTTCTCCAGGTTCAGTTGCCAATGAAGCAGTCGGAGATGGAGGAATTGTAATTTCCCCCTTTCACTTTATCTTCCATTACCTTAACCACTCAGGCAAAGCTGTAGAGTATGTATAGTCATGGTTCTGCTCTATGTCCTGCTGTTTCCAACACTGCACAGAAGGTAGTGTCCAGACTCTTTCATTCATGCATTAAATGTATGCAGTTGTAAGGGAGGGCTCATTACCACAGGCTTACATTTTTCTTTATTCAGAATGCCCTGAACATGAATGTGACCAAAATGTTATTTCTGTGATTTAAAATATAACATGGAGGATAAATCAAAAAAGTCCTTTGAAATTATAGATAACTCTTTGCATAATCTTCCAGAATAGAAAATAAATATTTGAATTGATTTCAAAATGTATTTTCTTCTGTGTTTTATTTAGTGGGACTTTTTGAAAAGTCAGAAAATGTGATGAATGCTGAAACATGCTCAGCTACTTGTGACGATTTCCACCAGATCAAGCTGTCCATCCTGCATCTCAAACAGAAGGTTAATGCATTTTTCCCTGCAGTCTGCACATCTTAAAATCAACAAAACAACTGTCTTGAATGTTGATCTAGGGTTGGTGGTTTGATCTCTGCTCATGGCAAAAACTACTGTTGTGTGGAGGCATTATACAAGGCATTGCTTTAGGGGTAGAAAGTAAAACATTTCAAAGAGCTATTTTACCTGGCTCTGAAGTCACATGTGCAAATGTAGTGTGAACTGCTCTGTTATGTAAGCACTTTATTATTAGTCTATCAGCACTCACAGCTGAAACATAATGTATTGTTGCAAGCTGTGTGGTCTATGTGAATTTCTTTCTCCATTGTGTCAGCGTATCAACAAGTGAAATATGGAACACTGCATCTTAATTTTGCCAGTATATGAGAGGATGTGTTGACATTACTGAAGATTAAGCCTTATGTTTTAAACACCTGTGCCCTGGGGTTACAGGTTATGGCCTGTGCCCTAACTCAAATATTTCTAACATATGTCTGCTGCAAATGTACGTAGCATTTTTCACCTCATGCAAGAAGACTTTGATGTGCTCTGTGTGGAGCTGTCACTCCCATGTGACATTATACAAAGATCAATAGTTTTGTTCCAAAAACATTGCTCAGCATACTGACCCGACACTGTGCCTGTGTTGCATAATGCAGCAGTTTTATATGTACTTCTTCTGTCATGTTTGGCAGTCTTTTTACTCCACATCTGAAATTGAACATTCATGATTTGTTACTGAAATGTACCCTAGCCCTAGTAATAAAAGAAATGACCTTTAACCAACAAAGTGGTTGACAGTAAGGCCAGTGTATTTGTCTAATATTCTTAGATTATGAATTAATTTTCAATAAACAGCAGGTTTATGTTGCACTGCCTGTTTTAATGGTTTATGTATTCTTATAGATGGCTGTCCTGTCTAACAGTGCAGAGATCCCAGAGCAGATGACTAATCAGAAGGTCCGGGGATCACCCTTATTCATACCTGGGCCTCCTGGGCCCCCAGGTAAGTGTTTGGCCTTTTCGTCTCTTCTGTTGTGTCAGTGACCATCTCACTGTGGCTGGGCCTTGTTGTAGGAGAACAAGGACCACAAGGACTGAAGGGAAATCTTGGCCCACCTGGCCCACCTGGTCCACCAGGTCCAAAGGGTTTGATGGGACCTACTGGGCCTACACCAGACCTCTTCCACATCAAGAGAGGCCCACGAGGACCAGTGGTCAGTTACTTGTTACTTGTTGTAGATGTTGTTACTCTGACTATTTTTTGTTTTGGTTGATTGTTGTGGAGTTTAATATTCATATATGTGTATTAAGTTTGTACTGAATAAGGGTCCATGTACATAGTAACTGTAGTGACTGTTTATAATATTGTTTTATGATTTTCTTACAATTTATTAATTTATACAACTATTTTCAGTTCAAAGAGATAATTGCAGGCTGCTTGATTTCCCTGCCATCAGGTTGTTTCGTAAAGATGAGTCCGACGTGTAAAAGATGTGGCATGGTAATGGCAGTAACAACAGTGAGGCAAATCCATTTAGGGTTTTGGCTGTTGTTTTTGGCTCACTGTGTTTCTGTGAATACATTCTTGTGAGTATAAACCTTTGTGTTGACAAGTGGGCTCCTAGTCAAGAATGTGCAGGATGTGGCGAATGTCATATTAAAGCCACAGTATTTTCACAGTTCTGTTGCTGATAAATCAGCCTATCAACAGCTGCAGTCAGTCGCATTAAGGACAGAAAAACACTTTTTACAGATGCAGTGATGGATGTGAGTGCATCTGCATGCGTTTCATCATAACTCGTGACTTCTGACTAATCAAGCAGGTTCTAAAGGTCTAATCAAAATCTGACTAGTTATTGGGCATAAGGCCAGGTCACAGTTACTGTGCTTTGCCATTTAATGGCATAATCTTTTATAATGACTTACAGTTGGCTGAGGGGAATAATTTGCTATTGAACTGACTAGCCAAAAGGCTCAAAGTGGATATTATTACAAATTGACTTTTTTACAGGGGCCTCAAGGTGCTCCAGGAAGGGATGGCATCAAGGTAAGAGTGACTGCAAAAAATTAAATAAAATAGATTGATGTATATTGATGACTAGATAAAATGAACAAAAATGTTGCTAGTAGCAAAACAAAAGCAGGCAAACTTTCCACCTTTTTTTAAAATGTATAACAGATTGTGATTCAAAGCTATCTACTTTTGTCCTTACCCCCCTGACAACTATAGCATGTGTGCCTAAAACCTACTGTTTTATAGCATTTCTTGTCTCTATCTTATTTTACTTTCTCTTCTCATGTCTTCATTTTCCACTGTAATTCATCTAAACTAAATATTTGTTTTGATTCCACAGGGGGACAGAGGAGCTCCGGGGCCTGCCGGACCACCAGTAAGACTCATATTTGTCTTCAGTTATCTGTACACTTTTTCTACCAGTTGGTGTGAACAATGTAGTTCACCCAAACTTGAGAAAAAATACTCCTCTGATGTCTTAGTAAACACTGAAAGGCTATGTATGACATACCATACAACATTTTTAGTTATTAACTGACATCAGATTTGAATATTAATAACTATGTCTAAGAATATTGAGTTTCACAAAAACTATAATTTATGATGAAGGATGAAAACTTAAAACAACATTTCTGTAAGTATTTGCCAAAACCACTTTCTTTTTCTGCATTTTATGTTTTGAGGCTAATCCTAAATAACACTATTGAAATTGCATTATGTTCCACTTCACTTTTGTGTCCACATGTTTTTAAACATTTTATTAGAAGAAATCGTTCATCAAAGGTTCCTTAGAGCCATTTATTTTATTTTTTTTTCACACCCATGTACTGTACAAGCCTAACCTGTAATTTACGATATCTGAATATGTGATTCTGTTCTGTTTGACTCCAGGGCCCTCCAGGATCTTTTGACTTCCTGCTTTTGTTGATGGCAGACATTCGTAATGACATAGCTGACCTGCAGAGTAAGGTGTATGGGCGAGCAGTACAGTCTGCTGAGGACTTTCCCTCCAGCCCAGACAATTGGAGTGAACGGGACCAGGACTCAGAGATGGGCTCAGGGGAAGAGTACAAAGCACAGCCTTCTCCATCACGAATAGGAGGTACCTCAAGGAGAAATCGAAAAAAGAAACCTGCACAACGTCCATCAAACATGGACTGGAGAATATGATATATTTTCTATGTTTTCATGTGTAAATTAAGATCAATATATTTTATTGAATTGTTAATATCAAGAATGCAGTGTAGTATTTTCATTGTTCACAAATGTTTATTTTTATATCTCCATTAAATGTTCTAAACTAATTGACTTTAACACAGTATGTGCTCTCTTAATACTTACTACAGAGGAGACCATTTCTATGCACGTTTGACATTAACGCTTCAAGTCGGTAATTGCAACCTGCGTCCACACGAGGGAGCCACAGATTAATGTATTCTTAACTACCGCTGCAGCAGCACTCGCATAGCTCTGCCCTACTTAATAACATCTGCACTAAAATGGTTTTGAGAGAAAAAAAAAAAAAAGGCCTAAGGGCTACTTTTATGTCAATAAAACCATTAGGCCTACAGTTTTGTATTTCAGTCCAACAATATTGAATAATTTGCAGTTTCACTAAGATATAGGAGACGTTTATTATTGTCGACATGTAGACACTTTCTGGTGATGTGCCCCTTGATTGCAGGGTATATGCTCATAACATTGTAAATAATAATAATAATAATAATAATAATAATTATTATTATTATTATTATTATTATTATTATTATTATTATTATTATTTCCTGTGGCCTATGTCATATATGTTTAACTTTGCTTGTGAACAATATAACATAATAATAATAATAATAATCAAATAATAATATTATATTATATCATATTATATTATATGTTTTGTTTTTACAGACAACCATACAGGCAAATGCTTTCTGGATGTAATTAATCACTGATGCTGGAGCAGATATTTACTGAAGTATCCCTTGTCCCTAATTATGTGTCCCTGCTTGTCCCCCTCATTATTTAGAACTAACCACCAGGAGACAGAAAAACAACCACAATCCATGACTCGCCTTGAAAAGAGAAAAATTTGATAGTAAATGAATGAGTGAGTCCCTGTCTCATCTCATAATGGGGTAACTTTATTACTTGTACAAAGTCTGTGGGACAGATGAAGGGAAACAAACAGAAGGCAGGAAAGAGAAAATTAGTGTTACCCAATTCATTAATTAATGCATTACTAAGGGCTGCAAATTAACTGCCCCAAAAATCCTCTATTCAGTGAGATTGTGCTTGAAAAAAACACATTGTTGCCCTCCTACGTAATTAGAGGACAGTGCAAATTCAATTCTAATGAGGCGAAAGCCACCCCTTCAACATTCATCCCCTTATTTCCCTGCATAAAAGGCCTGGACTCTTCTCGAGGCCTAAGTTTAAGGAAGTATTCAGAGTGAGAGAGACAATAATAAGAGATCAGCTTGGCCCTGAGTGCTTTATATGCTGCAAACAGGTAGAGGGGGATTTGAATGGTTCTTTTTACTGGGACTCCTGGGAGGCCTGTCTTCCCAGCACAACAACACTTAGCCCTGAGAAAAAAAGGGTCTGCTGAGGAGGCAAGTGGGTGAATAGGCCTATGCAGCAGCAGGTCACTTCTGAAT
Organism: Taenioides sp. WSHXM2023; assembly: GCA_029959045.1. NCBI lineage: Eukaryota > Metazoa > Chordata > Actinopteri > Gobiiformes > Gobiidae > Taenioides > Taenioides sp. WSHXM2023. Next base: position 27,370,754 of record CM057085.1, read on the forward strand.
AGCCACAAGTTCTAAACTGTTGTGCCAGCCCTGTCCAGAGACATACACAAACACATACAGACAGCCTCCACCCTTCCACCTCTCCCTCTCATTGAGTTATCTTTACTTAGGCTTTGTCTCCCCTAATTGGAGCTGATGAGGGACTAATTGGTAGCTTTTTTTTTTTGCAACATCCAGTACTTCAGCAATGGCCAGGGAGGCAGTACAAGCCAAGTTAATGAGAGGCTTTGCACAATTAAAATGCTTTTTTTTTTTTTTTTTTTTTTTTTTTTTTTTAGTGAAGTTGAGGATTGCTTTTGTGGCATCTATGTAGTTCACTCATGTGCAGGTATCTGAAAAGACCAGTTGGTGGAGGGCATGCAATGATTGCCGCAACACTGAGTACTTGTGGTGCATAAAGAGATCTGGTGTGTATTGTCCACTGCCCATCGTTTAGTGTGTCCACTGGTAATGGGGAAAAGGGCTCCTCATCAAATGAATGTGGCAAAGTCCTGAGTGGCCAACAAGAGCACTCTTCGCTGGACCACACTGGACCGATTTGAAGAAATTGGAAATAAAGGTTTGGCATTATTAAAATGGAGTGTGTGTCTTGTGCTCAGAAACTAGATATTTAACAATAATAATAATAATGCATCAGTTTTATATAGCGCTTTTAAAGACACTTTAAAGAAAAAAAAAAAAAAATTCAAATTATATTTCAAAATCAGAATAAGAAAAATAACTTTACTGCAGTTGTCAGTGAACAAAATTCACAAATGTGCTTTGGCAGTTAGTGTAACACAAAACAACTGATAATAGAGTAAATATGATTTTTTAAAAAGACAACTAGATAAAGTATTGTTGAAGTAAATGTTAAAAGTGACAACTGTAATGAAGTGTTCATAAGTCCAAAGGCAGAGGGGAAAAAACTGTTTTTGTGGTGAGTGGTTCTGGTCCGAATAGACCGTAGCCTTGTGCCTGAGGGGAGTGGCTCAAATAGTCTGTGTCCAGGTGAGAAGGGTCAGCTGTGAACCAACCTGCTCATCCCCAAGTCCTGGACACGTCTGTCCCTGGAAGTAGCCCCGGCGGGCATACCAGGAGGTGAGGACAGACTCAAGGATAGCCGGGCAGAACTGCACCATCATCTGTGCTGGCAGCTTTCCTCAGCGGTTGCAGAAAGTGCATCCTCTGCTGGGCCGGTTATGTTAGTGTAAATGTGACAATAGATACAGATAACAACAGATGATTAGAGGTGCTGAGAAAAATCTACAAGGGATTTGGAGATATAATGGGATGTAATTCATACATGTTATTTCAAAACAATGCAAAAGTTGAAATTTGTTTCTGTCATTGTATTGGAAATACATGAGTAGATCAACACAACTATGCCAACAACACAATATTTAGATGTCTAAGTACCGCACTACAACTGGGCCATTAAGGGAAAGGGAATAAGGTTGGTAATCACTTGACTTCCTCACCAGGTTGTTATCACAGCAGAAACTCAGTTCATGTGTTAATGGTTTGTTCTGTGCTTTTCTTATATGAATGAACTACATGCAGCTATTTCTGGCTTTAACAGCAGGAGAGGATAAACAACTCTCCCTTTCTCCCCATGTGGCATATGCTTTTAAAGTACGAGTAGATACAAGCTTTGAGAGAAGAGCAACTGAGAGTTAGCATTTTCTAAATGAATACAGTGTCACCAGTTTCAGTACTTTAAACTAGGTGGTCTTTTCTTTTTATTGGCAAAATATTGATGCTGACTGTCATAACTGTCAATCGAAAACCCCAGGGACCCATTCACAACTTAAACATTTCCATTGTCCCCTTCTAAACAGATCCATTAGCACTGCTGTTGTTATTCAAATCCAAGATTTCCTGACAATTAATACAGCTGGAGTCTCAGGAAGTCCTCAGACAAAAGACAATCTTGTGTTTCAATGTTTATTTATTTGACACACAAGATTGTATTACATATCAATTAGATATGTTGGTTAGAAACTGTCAGACTGAAATACACTGACATCCCAATAAAGATAGAACATACTAACAATCCATACAGCAAATGAATAATAACCTAAATGTAATGCTGGACACTCTCAACGTGGAATATAATTACAAATGACCACCAAATGGTTTTAGATATTCATGAGTCAAAGTGCAAGTGCAAAGTGTAGCCTTATAACTATGGAACATCTATAAACAGAAACTTTGGCTGATCAAGAGTCGAACCCCCGATCTGTGTGAAAACAGTTGCAGCTGTCCTATTAGGTAGTTTCCTGAACCCGTAATTAAGCCCAGCAGAAAGTCATGTTAAGCCTGGTGAGGACAGAGGGGAAAACAGCTGAAAAGAAAGTGAGTGGTGCATAATTGTGTCATCTTCATCTCCCACTGAGACTTTCACTCTGCAGTGAAAGCTCCTATAGCAGCAGGACTGTGTCCACTAACCTTTGACTATTACAGGATTACAAGGCACATGCTAACAGTAAAACAATGCTGCTAATGCACAGAAGACACCACATGGTTTGAGCTGGGGTCAAAGCTCCAGAATACTGAATGGGCATGCTAAATCTTTAAAAAATCTTAGAATGAATGACTAGAGACAGGCGCTTGTTGATATGTCAGATTGATACTTGCATTTTAGGATGTTGACTATCTGCCTAAAAACTCCAGCATAGGCTGATATTTTATTTGGACTGACCAGATTACGCTTGTATGAGCAGAATTTGCTTCATTCCATCAAAGGGGTTTGAAAGGCAAAACTTAAAATTATTGGTATTTTCTTTTGTTATAGCCTGCTTTTCTAATGTAACACTGTGCACTGGGTAGATACTTAAATATTATTGATTTATGTTTATTGTACTAACACTGGCATAATGTCTTGTGAATATCTAGCCTTATCTATAGGCTATGTCTCTATCAAGCTCTATTATTGGCTAAAAATGATCCTACTTTACTTCTCAAGCCTCTGTAATAAGGCAGACTTATCACACCCCTGAAAACACCAAGAACTGCCTGCCTAGCAAGGACTGAATATTATATGCTTGTCATAGCCAATGAAATATTCAGAAGTAGCCTAAAGGCACTCCATTTTTTGTTTACACTTTAGGTAAATATGTACCGCCACAGTGTTCAGCTGTCCTTGCCTAACCCTGGACGGGCATTATGCACTGGCGTTTGTTCTGTAGGATTATGGGCATATGGCAATAGCCTACAGGACCACACAGTCTATTATGGCATAGCTAATACTGTCATTTATTTCACTAACAGTTTAATGATAAATTAAGCTTTAGTTTGGAAGGTAGGTGACTATAAACTAGGCCTATAGTTGTTGATTGCAATATTTTATTGTCCATGCCCTTCTATTTTTATTTTATTCATTTGCGACTATTGTATTTATAATCCTCCCAAGCATAGCCTATTTACATTTGTCGGTTAGAGGTTGCATTGGCACATTTACTAATCTCTGTTCTAGAAAAAGCTGCAAAAACGGTACCAAAAAAGCGACCAATGAGAAAACGCCCTGTTGGCCTACACTCCTGCGTCACGCTCGTGGTGTAGCGCTACGTCAGCAGTGAGACTGAAACATGGCGGTGTCCACAGCGCGGCGCCGGGCAGCCGCTGCTCAGGTGTGGATTATAACTTTTCTCACAACGTTAATATTTCACCATGGCGTGGCCGATGTGGTCACAGGTGCCACGGGGTCGGAGGAGCTTCCCCACCGCCGTTTCGAGTACAAATACAGCTTTAAAGGTCCGCACCTGTCTCAGAGCGACGGATCTATTCCTTTTTGGATCCACAGTGGAAGTAAGTTTGTATCCAGATGTCAACATCACAGCTCTAAGCGACTTAATCTTTGGGAATAGGTTCTCTTCTTCTTGTGGCACATGCAAAGCAGCTGCATGCATGTGCGAATGTAGAAATAGTAAGTGCACAATAAACATAAATCTGTAGGCTTCTTACCGTTATGTTATGTACTGTTATGAAGCCACAGTTGAATGTGAATGTGCACATCGGGCTTATATTGTCGTGTTTCTATTTTATAATCTGTATCAATGTATCATTTGTATCAGAAATGTCCTTTTTTCTTCTATTCTAGTGCTGTAGGGCTGTAGCCTTTTTGCTGGGCGGGCAAGTAGGGCAAATATTTCAATACAGTCTTGGCAATTCCAATTTGATAAACAGTGAGCCATATCAGCTGGCAGTGAACCGAGATCTAAGGTCACTGTTGAGTGGCAGTGAATTGTTATCCTTTTCATTCCTTTATTTTCTTTCATTCTATCATTTTAGTAGGTGATATCACCTGCTTTGTATGTTTTAAGCACAGCTATTTGCCTGCTCTAGATGTGCGTCACATTCAAATACTAACTTGCCTAGTTTATCATAATTCATCATTTTCAGATGTTTAATGTATGCCTAATCTTTTATGGTAACATTGTAGGCTTTTACATCAGACTGTGGGGCTGATGAGCTTATGCCATGTTTTTTTTTCCTCTTCTGCAGATGCTATTCCCAGCTCAGATCAAGTGCGCATCACACCATCTCTCCGCAGTCAGCGAGGCTCTGTATGGACAAAAAACAAAGTCAACTTTCAGTCTTGGGAGGCTGAGGTGACCTTCCGGGTGTCTGGCCGAGGCAGGATGGGGGCTGATGGACTGGTAAGGGGTTTGTTTGGGCTCACTCCAGACAATTACATAATGGAGTCAGTGGAACCTATTCTAACTGCTTTGTATCAATGCATGTTTTTGGTTTTAATCTGCATGACAGGCTATTTGGTTTACCACTGAACAAGGACTTGATGGTCCAGTCTATGGAGCTGCTGACAAATGGAATGGAGTTGGGGTTTTCTTTGACTCCTTTGACAATGACGGCAAGGTTTGTGTGAACTCTTAATATTGAAGTTTTATCTTTAAATCAGTGGTATTATTATCATATTATTTACTAAGTGTTGATAATCACATTCTTTTGTTTAGAATAGATCAATTGCTAGGTTTAATATTTTGGTGTTTTTGTTTTAATCCAGAAAAATAACCCTGCTATTATCATTGTGGGAAACAATGGAAACCTTGTTTATGACCATCAAAAGTAAGTAAACATCTCTGATGTCACCAACTTACATTTTGACAACTCAAAGAAGATTAAAAAATATGTTTGTGACATTATAATCTGATTATGCACCAACTCTGGTGTAATATTCATTGTATTGGGATCACAACAACCAGCCAGTTGTTTTGTCTAAAATGTTAAATGGTTTCAGTGATGGCTCCACACAAGCTCTTGGCACATGTCTACGAGATTTCCGTAACAAACCGTATCCAGTTCGGGCAAAAATTACATACTATAAGAAGACATTAACTGTAAGAAAAAACAAAAACAAAATGAGCTGAGCATGTATTTCCAGATTTATTTTACGTTTCATTATAGGTGATGATCAACAATGGATTCACTCCTGATAAAGAAGATTATGAGTTCTGTGCAAGGGTAGACAACATGGTCATTCCCACTGAAGGTTTCTTTGGAATCTCTGCTGCCACTGGGGGCTTAGCAGGTAGATTTTCCTTTTAAGTAACAATGTTTTAATCCATTGCTTTTTCCAAGATAAGATTCAATAAATGGTGTAATATACATACTGCTCATAAACAACAAATGTGATATGAGCTGTAGGAATTATCAAAGGTCCTTATCAAGCACTGATTTTTAAGATTCATTTTTTACTGAATTGCATAGGGACCCACTGTGGTGTCTAAAATATTTTGATTTTTCTTTTAGATGACCATGATGTTTTGTCCTTTTTATTATTCAGTCTCACAGAGCCAGGACAACAACCGGTAAGTAAATGAAAATATATTTTTCTGCCCTATTTATTGCCCTTTGACTGTAGTTATTTTATGTTGCATACATCACATACATTTCTGTACATTGTGTGGATCCCAAGCACTGCTTCTTTTACTTTGAGCAAAAATTGTTCTGTTCTCTACTAAAGCCTCCACCTGAATCTGAAATTCCCAAAGACGAAAAGGACAAATATCAGGAAGAATTTCAAAACTTTCAACAAGAATTGGACAAAAAGAAAGAGGAGTTTCAGAAGGAACACCCTGATGTACAAGGAGAGCCAAGTTAGTCTTTCAAAGACAAATCTTTTAGAAATGGTTTAATGTAAAATTACTTAAATCAGTTAAATCAGTATTCTCTTTAGTTGAGGACCTGTACGAGACGGTAAATGACCGGGAGATTCGTCAAGTATTTGAAGGCCAGAACCGGATTCATCTGGAAATCAAACAACTCCACAGACAACTTGCAATGATCCTGGATGAGCAGCGTCGCTATGTGTCCATTATTACTGATGAGGTCTCCAAAAAAGGGGCCAATGCTGAGTCAGGACAGGTAAGACAACTGCATGACAAATATTATATTGTTTTTTGCTTTTCTCATTATTTATTTGCTTTATTTATTTATAATAGCTGGATTCCAGTACGCAGCTAAACTCCATCATTGCAACTCAACATGAAGTCCTTCGGAATTTGAATGATTTGAGGTACCACAGATTCAGTGCTATATATACACCTCACCACTATGTTCTAAATCCCAGGATGTTTGAACTGTAATATAACAGACTATTATATCAGTGGTGAAGGTTTCATTTGTAATCAGTCATTCACAGATCTAGTGAGGAGACACTGGGCCATCGTCAAGGTACAACCTACTTGGAGCTGAGCAGTCTTATTACAGCATCATGGCATTCTCAGTCATTACTTCAAGCAGCTGGAGATCACTCTCGATGACAGTGACCTCAGGTTCACCCCATAACTGTTGTTCCCAACAGGAGCATGGCAGAAGCATGGCTTCTGTTGGGTGGTCAGGACACACCTGATGACTATGCTGGGGCCACCTGATGATCTCGATAGTCTTGAGGGTCCTGTTACCAAACCCATCTATTCTTGCACCCAGGGTCTTATGAAGTGGCCATGTTTCTGACTAAAATCTAGTTTTGAGCTACCCAAGCAAAATTTGTCATTTTGGCTTTAAGTTTTTGATTAGGTCTGTATTACAAAATTTATTGTATTTGCAATGACGGTAACCATTTAAATAACAAAAACATGGCCTAAACCCAACAGGACAAGCAAAGCTTCTTTAACAGTAGAATTTGGTTATTATATAACAAACCATCAACACCAATAATAAATATCTTCATTAAGCTCCTATACATATAATCACATCATAAATCGGGCATGTAAAGGCTGTCATAGTAGATTAAATCCTGGGAGCGTGACTGCAGTTTCTGTCAAAAGGCACGCGTCTGCTCCTTCTAAATTGCTCAAGTGAAAAGCTCATTTGTAAAACACTGTAGATTAAGGATTCATTTTATCCTGCCATGTCACTGAAATTCAAAAGGTCATGATAGGATTCTATCTTGGACTCCATCTTGCAGGAGCATCTCTTCATAAATGGGTCACGGTTGAAGATTAGATTTAATAAATGCTCATTTACTTTCTCAAGGAAGATTTTGGTTATTCCCTGAAACAAATTAGATTTTGTTTATGCTTAATCTTTTCAGACCTCAGCCATGTGTCCAGGCAAGAAAAGCCCACATTTTAGCACTTTTTTCTTTATCAGATTAGATTTTGTCCAATACATCTGTCATACCACAGGACATGGACTAAGGGTTTTGGTCCAATTGGTTTTTGGTGTTTTTATAATCCTGCCCCTAGGCCTCCTTATTTGCATGTCGATGTGTTAAATCCCAATTTTATTTTCCATAATCATCTTTGAAACTGAAAGTAAAGAGAGCGGTGAGAGTTCAGTGTGTGTGTGTGCGTGTGTGTGCGTGTGTGCGTGTGTGTGTGTGATGCAAGATACAAACTCAGGAAATATCGAAAATAAATATGACTCACCTCTCAAAAAGTTGTAAATTTAAATTGCAGCATCTCATCCACATCCCTCCGCAAATAATGACACCCACTGGAAGACTATTTCCTCACGTGTTTGTTTACATCCACACAGCGCACGGGTCGGGGTGAACCTGCAGATTAGCGATAGTGGCTCTACTTCCTGTGTTCATCGCCAATCTTTTAATCTTTAAAAATCATGTATCTGAAGTATTTTGACTTGTATCTAAACTAGAAGTGCAATGCTCTGATCTTTTGAACACTTAAGAGTCTCAAAGCGAGTGGTTTTACTGTAGACAGGAAACAGCAGATGCGATCGCGCTCACAACTTTATATCCTGTGGTCCGCAGACATAACCTGCTGCAGTCTTTGCGATCGGAGATTTTAAGTCTCATAAAATTCTCCTTGTGTCTGTAGTGTGCGCTTTTTGTCCCACGTTTAAACATCGTTTAAGACCGAAAAATCCTGTAGTGTGTGGCGGCCTTTTGCCTGCTTTAGTCGTAATCTTTAAAGAGACATGTTATATGGGAGATTAATTTGACAATCATGACCCCTTTATCAGATGATAATTTCTGTATTTTTAACTTAAGAACATGTAGTCTCTTGTGAATATGGATTCTGGGATTCATTTTGGTCCAGTTTTGTTTCTCCATCCTGATACCAAAGTGAATTTAACAAATCATATTATTCAGCATTAAATATGTTGGTTTGGTATTTTTCTGGTCTTTTGATTGGGATTATTGTATTTGTTTCTGCAGATCGTCCTTTTTTGAGTCTCTGAAGCAGGTTGGTTCAGTTCAACACCCGGCCAACACGGGTGGTATGGGAACATATGAGAGCCTTCAACATTTCAATGACCTCAAGGAACATTTGCACTTAGTCAAACGAGATGTAGAACATCTTGTTCAGAAAAGTGTGCAGGTATCCTTGTCATGTTAATCACACTGTATGACTATTCCCTTCAGTTGTCCTGACTCTTGTGTCTTCTTCAGAATCCAGCTGAAAAGGCAATCAAATGCCCAGAGCCACCTCCAGTGCCCTCATGTCTCTCCACAATGCATTTTGTTATATTCATAGTTGTCCAGTCGGTTCTGTTTTTCTGCTACATCATGTACAAGTGAGATATTTCAAGACAGTTCAACATTATTTTAATTCTATCTATGAACACTAACATTTTTGTTTTTATCTTTTAGAAGTCAACAAGAGGCAGCTGCCAAGAAGTTCTTTTGATTTGAGAAGTATTGGATAATATTGAATATAAGTTATTGTACTTGCACAGAATTTGCAGATTTATGAAGTTTGTTGTAATTATTTGAAGATTTAATTTGATCATCAATGTTGCCTTATGTGTATGAATGCTAGTATGACACTGATGTCCATAATGTTTCAGATTTGTCAGTATTTTTTCTGTTGGTCACAAGTTTCACATTTTTAATGCCCATCCCTTGCCTTTCATTTAAAGTTGCAACAAAACCCCCTTCATACATTAAAAAACCTGTGTTTTGAAATAACTTTTTTTACATGTATAAAATGCCAGGAAATCTTTCCATAAAGAAATACTTGAAATGAGTGTGTGTTGCATCTATCTTTAAGACTACAAGATAATTTAAATAGTCCAAAAAATCCTTAAATCATGTAAAGTGTAAAATATAGAAGGAAGCACAGGAATGGCATTGTGGTGCCTCCCTTGTACCATCCTGTCAATCATCCCCCACTAAACAATAGCACGGCAGCTCGATGGGGATAAAGAGGCCTGTAATCCTGCTCCTCTCTGCTCCCATTGGTCTCACCCGCCTCAGCACGTGGCCCGCACTTCACTAATATGATTAAACCCGAGTGGGTGGAAACGTCACAAGTGAAGTCAGAAGCTGATGTCTTCATCTCAAAATGTATTTATATGTGATAAGATGCACCATGACTTGTGAGAGAATTTATAAATTGACCAAATAAAAAGATAAACTTTTGGAACTGATAGAAAAATAGTAAACAGGCCATCTGCCTCTTAGTATGGTGAAACACGTGGGATTAAATCCAGATTATGGCTGTGGCACAACGATGTGTGCGTAAGATTGCGCGTGCCTGTTTGTGTCTATTGCTTGTCATCAGTGTGTCCTTGGCTCCATAGACAAGCAGCAGGTTGACTACACAGCTAACAGTGGATGTGACAGCCATAGGGAGCTAAAGTAGAGGAATATTTCCATTTTGCAGGATATTTTGTAGCTGTTCGGTGGTGAATTTGTGATTATATTAGACAAGGGAATATGGCGTTCTTGATCAAAAGCATGATTGGAAACCCCTTGTCAGGCATGGGTCTTGGAGGTGGAGGTGACAAAGAAGAAGACGAAACCCCTAAAGACCCTGCAAAAGCAGCTGGGATGACACGCGAGGAATATGAGGAGTATCAGAAACAGTTGGTGGAAGAGAAGTAAGTAGTAACAATGGCAAGACTTGATTTACTTTGTGCCCTTTGCTGGTACATTATGAAATGGCTACACAATGTGTCAGATGATCTTAACAATGTGCTTTTCCCTACGTTTGGCCTACACATTATGAACTGTATTCATACTATGCATATATGTGTTCAGCACTTCTGACTAGTTTGTTACTAGATGACACCCCATGTATCCATATTGTATTTATATACATCAATGCTTTTAATTTAAAAAAAAGTTTCAATCACCTTACTTAGCTTGAATTAGATGGTACATTTCTTTTTTAAAATATATGATTTTATTCCCCTTTTTTCATCCGTGCAAAGTCAGGCCCAATTACATAACCAGATTCACTCTCCCTGTAAGACCTCAATGGACTCGTTATGGAGATTGACTATGATTATATTTGAAGATACTGACATAAATATATTTATTTTTCTTTTCCATGGTTTGATTTGTGACCTCATGGCTTCATTTCAAATCTGTTCTTCTCAGTCTGGTCTAATGTAATCTCACCTAAATAGCTACTCAAAGATATGTGCATTACAAAGGTAAACTTAAGCAAACTTACAAAATAATTGTACACTAGTCATGGTGAAAAGTTTTACACTCATTATTATAACACTGCAATATTTCTACATTTCATAAAACTACTCTAATAGTAATTCTTGTGCCAGTTCAAAGCCTGTATAAAACAACGTGTATTGTTTTGTATAAATGCTATGCTGTTTTTGTTGTTACTTTTCAGGATGGAGAGGGATGCAGATTTTCTACATAAGAAAGCAGAAAGGGCAACATTGCGGGTCTGCCTTAGAGAAAAATACAGACTGCCAAAGGTGAGTCCTAAATTGTAAATCCATATGCCTCATTTATATTTTACATGCATTCATACAAAAGCACATGGAAATGTACACAGAACATCAATACCACACTGTTGTCATGCAACACTTTCTACTGCAGGAAACAACGCAAGTGGATTAGGAAGGTGAAAGAGATCCTGGAAATGTTAGGTGCCCCTGAGCAGGTGTCTAGGCTGATTAGGGAGAAGCCACTGTAGACGAAGACACACAGTTTAGCGCATATTCTAGTAGCTCAGCATTTGAAACAGAATTACTTGCTATTATGGAGGGAGCAAAAAAGGTATGTTTGAATTTAATATCTAAAAATTTAAGAACTTTTAGAATCAATTAGTTGGGACAATATCTTGCTTTAGATAGGTAATAAAGTTAATCTATTAGTAGTATTATTGTTTTCTTATGTTTATTAAACTGCAAACATTGAAGGCCTTGACTATACAGTTCTTCACAATGGCAGCAGTATTCTTTCTTCCGACAATGGCTTTTCACCTTTTCACTTAGTCTTTAACCCGAAATCATGCGTTCACAACAAAAACAAAAGCTGGTTGGCAATACAAACAAAGCAATTAATTGCTGTTAATTATGTTTACATTGTATAAGAGCTGAACAAAACAAAAGTCAAATTGATTCTGCTAAATTACAGGTTGTTTGTCAAATATATATTTTTACAGCTATATTGTTTATTCAGCATGCATTATAAAAAGGCTTGATTAGAAACAGTAAATGTTTGGGGTTTAATGGATTTGCGTCTCATGTATTGCTACAGAGGATATCTTTAGCTGATGGTCAGGATCTACAGAGAAAACACCAAAGCACTTCTGACATAATCCCACAGACTGGCTACAGTGTTGTACACTATTCCACATATCTGTCACTGTAGCTTTCTGTAACTGCTGATTTAATCTTTGCTCTTCCTTTCAATAGAAAATACATAAGAATTTAAAGTAAACACAGTAATTAATTTCAGTATTTTGTGAAATTTGTTTGTTATATATGTTGTTAATTTCTGTTAATTTCATCCATGTTAGTGTTTGTTACTGGTAGAATTATGGGATTTCATCCAATTAAATAAATACAATTACAAGCTACTGAAGATCATCTGAAAGAAAGATATTTTTTTCATTTTTAAACTACATTTTACATTTTAAAACCTTTTAAACAGTATACTTGGAAGCATTTCACAACAGAACACCCTCACAAAATATTGAAAAAGGAAAAATAAAATTAAATAAATGAAAGTCATGTTTACTAGATCTTAGTAGGAGTGAATATAGTAGTAAACAACAAATGTTTTTGAAAACATGTATTTTAATCCTATATCCTTTAGGAAATTATAAAAAAAAAAAAAAAACACCAAATAATGGTCTAAATCTTCTATAATCTGAAAAGAAAGATCCATCGTAGGTGAAGTCTCAAATACCTGATAATCCACACAAAAGTCTATTTTAAGTCTATGGCCCTGTGTATTGTGTGATTGTTGTTGTTTTTCCTTACCTGCAGAGCGAGCAGGATGAAAACATGATTGAGATGGCTGGAGATGATGTGGATGTGCCTGAAGAGCTTCTCAAGATGGTGGATGAAGACGCCACAGAGGAGGAGGGCAAGGACTCGCTTATGGGTCAGTTTCAGAATCTGCAGAACATGGACATGGATCAGCTGAAGGAGAAGGCTTCAGCCACAGTCACTGAGCTCAAGACCAAAGCCGAGGAGAAGTGTTCTGTCATGTGAGGAGAAATAAATGTCAGAATCTACCAACCAGGGTTTAACAGTAACACCTTTACATGTTATATGGTACTATGCAGGTCTAGACCACTGACAGTAACTTTCGTAAATATTACTTCTTTCTGCCCACCTATAAAACAACAAAAACAACAACAAAAAACTTCTAAAGCTAAACCCTGAACAGCCCCACACTTCCTCCCAAACAATGTAACAATGTCATGTTCTTCCGCTGTGTGGTGTGTGGTGTATGTGGAACACTGTTGTCTGTGTGAGTGTGTCAAATGACCCTAACAAAAACTTCCTTTTACATTTACATTCCCAGATTTGTTTGAGTGATTTCTGTTTTCTGTTAGTCTTTTTTTTATGTTATGTTTAAAAGAAATACAAACTTTTTGTTGTTTTATTTAACTCAAAAGCCATGCAAAACTACATGTTCATCACTTTTTGCATATTTGCGCTCATCATTAACAAAACACAAACTGTATTACACTGTTTTAACACTGTTTTGCAAATGCCCAAATGTGCTGTTAATGATTAAACATTTCACAAATGAAACATGGTCAAGTTGAATTGTACACTCTATCTGAAAACAAAGGGGAGGGGGAGTAGATCTATTTATAGAAACCGGACAAAGAATACCCATAATTCTGTAATCCGGTCGGCCTTATTCAATGATAGTGCAACAAATAAAGAAATTGGTCTTCAGTTAACTGGGCATTACCCAAACACCTGCTGGGGGTAACACGTCAAGTTTAGCTTGACATGAACCTGTGTTTTAATGTGTGTGGATTTGTCAAGTCCAGGGATTACCAACTAATAGGATAAGTAAACTCAAGGTTGTCACTTTGTCCCCATGAAACTGCAGAGTCTGCCCAACTATTTGGTTTCATGAAGTACCACTGATAAAATTGTAATTACAGTAATTGTTATTTCTATCTTTAAACAAATATTTCAAATACTTTTATAGCTAGACCCCAGACTTCAATGAAAAATTTACATCATACAGGTTATGCCATTATAACTATAATAAAGTCCATACGATACAATATTTTAATTTGTGTCTACATCTGAGTGACTATATGGCGTAATGCTCTCAAATCCAAATGTTTGAGCAATAACGATGAAGTTAATTGATCCAGTTACTCATTAGCCTCCTTCCCCCCACTTCACTCTGTCAAACAAAGACTCTGGTCACCTCTTATAATTAGGAAAAGCTCAATAGTTTGGAGCTTTTAACTTTATTGAGTAAAACAATGTAATCCCCTTAAATGGGATTACCACACTGCTGTCAGGCTAAATTTGTTGCTAAGTGGTTGCACCTCACATTTAGGTAGATAAGTTCAGGAAATGGTCCCCAGTGTCCCCTGTCAGCCTGCATGCCGTATTGCTAAAACTATTCCTCCAAAACATGTATAAAGTAGGTGAGTGATCAAAATACACCACAAAAGACTGTCCTTTTTACTGAAATTCTTATTTGTGTCAGTTCAATAATCCAAACAGTATTGTATCAAAGCTATCCACAGTTTCTTACAGAGAGATATTACACATTTATACATTTTTTACTCTTTTAGTCTTTTTTTTTTACTCTCTATTTATGTGTTGTGATTTTGGTTTCATTAAATCATTAAAGTGTGATAAAAATGTGGGAAATAGACGTTCACAGTTCCATAATTTAAATATTATGCTTCAAACTGAATCCTAAATCATGGTTTTGCTGTACCTTAATCTGTGAGCCTAATCTTCCTCTTTTTCACAGTCTGACATGAGCATGACATCTGGAGGAGCAGAAAGATTGTTTTAAAGATTTATGTAAGTAGGGTTTTAGAGACAATATTGACGGTTGTAGAGGAGGCACACTTAGGAAGGAGGAGCGGTGGAGGGCGCATGTGTCTTTGAGGGCAACCGTTTAACGCGTTAGCCCTAAATCCAACGGGACGTCCCCCTTTCTGACGTCCAGCGGAGTTGCCACAAGGATAGGCGTCTTACCTCTTTAAAATCCCCATCTGAAGATAGTTTGAATGCTCTGGAGGAAGAAGCTTTTGCGCGCGTCACAAGGATTCAAAGTCTTTGTTTACAGTGGATTGACTTTAAAAACTAAAATTTTGCAACTTTTTTTTTTAAATTATTATTGTCATTGTTTTTATTTTCTTTTACCTCAGCGATAAATGTGGCTCCTCGGATCACCTGCTCCAGTAATGAATGAGGCAGTGTCACCGGCGCGCTCGATCCATAGTCCCGGTGCCGTGTCCACTGTGCACAGCATAGAGGCCATCCTGGGCTTTAGAGAAGACGCTCATTTCCACAAGTCCATATCCTACAACATGACGGACAGAGAGATGGGACACGATGCTGAGCGCAGTGTGGATGTTACTGTAACCCCAACAAAGAAAAAGGCCTACTCGGGGAATTTTGACAGTAAGTTAAACTAGTGTTTGCAATTGCTAATACAATGATTTCATCTTAAAACTTAGTATTACGTTTTTACTAACCAACTATGTATGCAAAAAAAAAAAAAAAAAAAAAAAAAAAAAGCCGCTTAGTGTGTGCTAACAATCAGATATTTAATGGCTGTTACGCGTAACATTTTATGCATTAAAGTAGCTTAAATTGTCTGCATTTGGCTTATATTTGCAATCAAAAGCAATGAACCTAAGTTGGCTAGTTAATTTATTAAAAGTTCAGCTTAAAGCTATAACTTGACCATAGGTTTCATAGGTTTTACTCACCTGTTGTTCTGTCACCTTTGCTCCGCAGCGGTTTGTTGTGCCAAAAGCATCACGGAGCCATCGTCAGCGTGTCTGGACTCTCCGGACAGAGAGTGCAAGTTACCGGATGATGAAAACTCAAAGAAGAAACACAGGAGGAACCGGACCACGTTCACCACTTTCCAACTACATGAACTGGAGAGAGCCTTTGAGAAGTCTCACTATCCAGATGTGTACAGTCGAGAAGAATTGGCCCTAAAAGTCAACCTTCCGGAGGTCCGCGTGCAGGTATGTAACTTGTCCCTAATAATACAAAGCAAGAAAGAGCCCAACCCTGTGAAATGTCGAGGAGAAATTTTTTATTTTTATTGAACATGTGGCAAAAAAAAGTCACAGGCTAGAATTTTCTTGAAACCTGAAGAAATCAATCTATTTAGGGTTATACCAAAGGAATCTCAAGAATCTCACATTAAATGGAATATACAGACCTGACAAGCTGTGGGTGTGTGTGTGTGTGTGTGTGCGTGTGTGTGTATGTGTGTGTATATATTTATATGAGTGTTGTTTTCTAGGTCTGGTTCCAAAACAGACGTGCAAAGTGGCGCCGTCAGGAGAAGCTTGAAGTCAGTTCCATCAAACTTCAGGACAGTTCCCCCTCACTGCTGTCATTTAGCCGATCCCCGACTCAAGCACTGGGATCTGGACTGCAGATGGACTCCTGGCTGACCACCCCCATCACCTCCTCCACCTCCATGCAGTCACTCCCTGGCTTCGTCAGTAGCCCACAGCATGGCCTTCCTGGGACATACACTGCATCGCCTTCCTCAATTTCACCATCAACACTATCGGCCCCATTCCTCGGCCCTCCTGCCCTGGCTCACAACACTCACCTGCCCCTTATAAGATCTATGTGCCCGCCTGTGCCATACCATTGCTCAGTGGATCCCAGAAACTCCAGTATTGCCTCACTAAGGATGAAAGCCAAGGAGCACATTCAGTCAATTGGAAAGTCATGGTGATGCTACTGAATGAGATTAACAATGGACCCAAGAACTCTTATACTGTACATCATCAGACCTGAACTGAGATATTCTATTTTGCTGATGTTGGAATTTTAGGTTCAAAGAAACTCTCCTTATCTTGCAACACAAATTAAAACTCTGCAGTCTTTGTTAAAGATTTCTGCTCTGTGTCTTCTAATGACTACTTTGCTGCGACGTTTATAAAGCAGTACTTTTGTTTATGTGGTTGTGAAGGCCTATCCATTTTTTTTTTCAATTTCATAATCATCAAAGATGTATCATCTGTGAGAATAAACTTCCTTTGCTTAATCTGCCCAAGTTTTATTTTTGATCATCATGATCATCATTTATTGATCATCATGATCATGATTTATTTTGTAGTCTAATTATTATCTGTGGTATAAAAAGCTGAAAGCCTTTTTATTTTTTCATTGTGATAACATTTGTTGTATTGTAGTAGGCCTATATTGTTTGGTTATTGTAGTTGCTTTTTATAGGCCTGCACAGAAGTACTCTCACTCAAAAAGAAATGGGTTATAGCACACAACAAGAAGTGTTAATTTGAATACACCTTAACAAGAATTATAAGATGCTAGGCATATGCCTAAGCGAGAGTTACCTACATGGGCTACTGATCCTATAACTACAGGCTACATAGGTTACATGGGTGCCATTCCCCTAAACCATTTTTGTTTAAAAACTTCAGATTAGATTATCTCGAATTTAGCACTTCCTATTTTTCTGAGGATGGGTCTTCAGCCTCATTATTTCCAGCTCATTATCCTCTGTAAACCGTCGCCTGCTGGGATTAGTCCCTCCAAAATGAGGTGAAAGTGGCTTGTGACTATTGTATCCCTTTGTTTACAGATCAGCCGCAAGAAATGCCAAAAGAAAAAGGAAATCTTTTCTTAGTTTAAGAAAAGATTCATGTACCCAAATAGTTTCCATTAACATGTTCTATTGCATTAATTGAAAATCGAAGTCCGTAACCATGCCGGTTACCCCACGGACCAGCACAGGGACTATAACAAGCTCTGTCTCTTTCTGCAAGGCTAGGGACAGCGGTAAGGCTGTTTTCTTTATTATTCACAACAGTCAATGATCCACGGACACATTTTAAATACAGCTTCGTGAGAGTTGTGCGCCACCTTTTGGTGCAAGACTATTGTTGTCAGGTGACAGAGTAATGCAATAAGCAGAATGTCACATATCTAAATGGTGAATTCGCATTGTAAGCCTATTGACAGAATTCTTGATTAGTCTAACATTATTTTTGTATTTTGCTGCAACAGAAATACACTATCACATATTTATCAACAACAAAAATATTTAATTAGACAGATTCATTCTCTTGGAGTTTCAAAGTCAGAAGCAGGAGGTCAGTTATCTACAATAAAAAGAACATAAGCAAAAAATAAAAATCTTGTTATTAAAAACACCAATTCAGACCATTTCCACGCTTACCTCTCGGAGATATTTGCATCTGTCCTCTCGTCTCCTCCTGCTGCGTAGCAGAGCCAGGTTGTGCGTCTGAGCAATCTTCAATTTGTGGATTTTCCGTTGCATCAGATGCGCGTATTGCGTGGCCTCCTCTGTTCGCGAGTCTCTGAAGTTGTCACTGTTGTGGTCACTTTGTTGTAGAGTGCTCTTCTTCCCCATCAAATGACCTAGGAAGTGTATTATAATCATAGGTAAGATAGGTAAGTCAACATAGAAGATGCCCCTCCCTGGCAGCGGCAGGAGAGCAGGGTAGCCTACCAAATTTAAACTTAAATAAATTACGCAGCAATCAGTCTAATGCTTTTGTAGGCTATACCACAAGAAAGGGCCTATTTAAATGCAATAGTTAACAGTCTGTTCTCATTATAAAAGCTATACACATTGTTTAGTGTGATGAAAAAACTCTAAAGCTGTTACCCGTGTGTCAGCAACTTACCTACAGCCCAGTGATTGCCGCGTGGATACATTTTCCCAGGTACAGGACTTTCTAAGGAGTGCAAAACACAGGAAACTGTTGCAAGAATAATAAAGAGTGGCAGAAACGGTCTGCAAGTCCATGGGGACCACAGAGCGCACATGTTTTGTTAGCGTGTTTTATGTAGTGGGCAAACGCAGTAACTTTTAGAAACTTAGTCAAAAATCCATCATAATCTCCAGTAAATGCTGATATTCGTTGCGGAGAAGTTCCACTCTCGGCGCGCCGGGTAGTGTTGTCCACTGGGTTAAGTTAAATGCCCCTCCTGATGCAAGAGCAGCACGTCAGCGGCGATTTTTAAAAGCACTAGTCACTAGTCTGTAATTATTATTGGTCCATATTGTTTGCCTCAAGATTGCTGGGTGATTGCAGGAGGTGTCAGCGTCATTTCATGATCATGGTATAATTGCTATGAATAATGGGTTGGGACCAATAATGGCAGATCTCTTACTGGGGTCAATGAGCAATCAAAAAATCTGAATAAAATACGCCTGAAAGAAATATCAAATAGTATATTATTTCGTTTTGAACTGTTCAATGTAGGCAAGTTTCAGTTTTGTAATGTGACACTGAAATAGTCAGGATTTTTTTAACAACAAAATCATATATATTTAACAACAAAATCATATAGCTCATATGATAGCGAGGCTTATCATCTGCCACTGTGTGCCCCTTTGCCAAAAGATGTACAATGCATATACTATTCATTAGGTGTTTATTGTTCTAGATTTGTTTCTTCAGGAAAAAGTCAACAATGTAATTAAAAAAAAAAAAAAAGTGTAATCACGTAGTTCTGTGTACAGTCTTCATAAATGACAGCTGCTTTTCATCCCCGCAGACATACAGATTGCCAAATAAAAAGAATACACATGGACAGATAAGGGAGCAGGATATGCTTTAAGTAGAGTTCTGCAGGCAATGTTAGTGCTGAAAAGGTTAGGGTTACCTCGCTGCACAAGTCACATTCTCTTTGCATGGGGTGGTGTACTCCTCCAGAGAAGGCCAAAGGCATCATTGTCCATGTATGACTTTACACAAAACACAGTGAGTCACCTAAACATTGTTGTTACAAAACCAAATAAAACGTTTATCAAAAGTTTGGGAATCAAACTGACGTAGATCTGACGTGTAACAACAAAACTAGTAATTAATTTATGGTGTATACAACACACTTGAAACAAGTAGGTCACAGCTTGTTAAAGGAAGTCTGTAATCAGTACAGCATTTAAAAATCAGCCTTACAAACAGCCACTTACTTGCTGATTGCTAATCCCTTATTTCCATTAATAAAAAGGGTGTTATTTTATAAACAATTTTAAAACTATTTTGAAATTTACATTTTAAAATATGTCGGCACTGCACACCTTTTTACAATATGTGATAATGGCACCGAAACAACGCCTAAAAAATCTGATCCACCAGATGGCGTTGCAGGCCAACTTAAAAAAAAAAAAAAAAGAAAAAAAAAAAAAGTGAGTGACACTGAAGCTATCTTGAAAAATTTCCATTAGATTTCATTTTGGGCTAAATGTATCAATACATATACCACAAATAAAAATGATTCAGGGCTACAGCTAATATAGCCATAATATACTTATAAATGTTAATAAGAACAGTTCCTCTCAGAAACAGCATTAAGTGCTCTTATGGAGCAATAACTGATATAACTTTGTTTTCCAGATAAAATGGGCCTTTTAAAAAGAGAAGTCTTTCAGAGTAAAAGTGACAATTAGTGAAGGCAATTTTCCATTGTAATAGGTTCAGACTGTGGCTGTCTGATGGCAGCTGTCAAATCTGTGATTTCAGTGAAGACATTCAAGCACTAAAAACGACAGGGGAATGTTACAAGAGTCATTTTGATTAAATATGATCAAATCTATGTATGTACGTGTGTTAAGCTTATGGAAATGTGTGTGTTAGTCATTGATAACATCCTAGCTATGATTAAACTAATGGATGCGGGGATGTAACTGCTGCTTTGTGACAGAATCCTGAGCCTGATCTAAATGCATGAGCAGTGCAGACAGCATGAATGGAGGGTGTCTACGATCACGTGAGTACGACAGTCAAAGGTGAGGAACACAGCATCCTCAGCGCCATCTCCAGTTCTGAATCTGCCTCACTTGAGATCAGGGCCTTTTTACACACAAATGCCTAAATGTCTATTCCGTGTATCAATGTACCTGTAGCATTTTGAACCAGGCAGGCCTAGTTGGTTAGTTCATGCTGATACCAGGCCAGACAACTGAAAGACAACCGCTGCAGTCAGGTAGGACATTACAATTAGTAGGTCTAGGTGTCATCACATTTATCTACTTATTTGTAATTTTGTATTTGTTGTATGTGGTTTTAAATACAGAGATATTACAGACTCTCTCTCTCTCTCTCTCTCGAAGTACCGAAGTACAAGTTGATACATGATAATAGCATAAAGAGAAATGGCTTTGAAGGCTGAACCCTGTCTTGCTACATAATCCTTATTGTCTCTTGCTTGTCATTTTCCTTCCCACCTCTGTAGCTCGTCTCTCTTTCTCTCTTCTGTCTCTGCACCAGCTGCTGCTGTACAATCCAAAGTGAGAGACCCTCACCCCCTCACACAGACAAAAGGCCTGATTTGCCTGCTGAACACTGCCCCCTTTCTCCATCTGTCCCTTCACACCGGGCTGGTGCTGGTGGCAGGGGCTGGAGAGGGAAAGGGCCTGCAGTAAAACTAAAATCTGAGAATGACCCTAAGAAGGAGAGAGGGAGAACTGTGAAGGATGTGAAACTGGGGAAATAGTGTAGTGGGAACATGGGGCAAGATTCCCTTTTACTGAATACCTGTGTGGAAACCTGACAAGGGTATGGCTTCTCTGTTTCTGCATGAAGCTGCATGTTTATGTGTGTCTTTGTGGCAGCAGGGACCGTGGGCAGTATAGGCACTCAAAGATGGATAACTGTTCTATGTGAGACAGTGGCGAGTGGATATTTACAGTGCTTTCTCTAAGACAACAACACTGGAGGTATAAGTGGAGGGCTGTTAGTATCAAAGTCAGGTTTTTGGCGTTTATTGGGTGTTGGGGGCGGGCTGGAGCAGAGTGTGTGTATGTGTGCACATTGGGGGGATGTGGCTGAGGAAAAGGCCAAGAGTGAGCTTCTCCCGCCATCATCATGAAGACAACATCCTCTATTATGTAAGTGAACAACATCTTTATTAGTCTATTTTTTTTTACTTCATATGCTCATGTAGACAACTCACCATCCACCTCTTTTTCTTGTCCCATATCAATAGATCATTTCTTGTGCTTCCTGTGACCATTATGCTTCTCTATTTTTTTTCTTACAGAGGCTTTATCTAGGAGAAAATACATGTCGGCTTTATTATGTTGATGACTTATATTACATAAATATAGATACTTACATGTTGTACAGAGACAAAAATCCAATATTTCCTGCAGGGTAGGCTCCTGTCTCCGATTCTAAGGCCGTACTGCAGCAAAGTACTGCTGTAGGCTGGGTGACCAGAACCAGCTGAAACCGGTTGGAGGCAGATGGAGCAAAGACAGGAACAATGCTGTCTCTGTGCTCCACTGAGAGATACAGAGGGCTAGTCCAGACTTCTTCTATGGCAGCTCTGTGGTGCTTAGCTATGGTGCAGAACTCCTTGAAGCCGTTGCTACTGTAGCAGTCGTCGTGGTAGCAGCATGGGCACGCTCACAGGAGGAATGGGACTAGATGAGAGCAGGGAGACGTGGCTGGCAGAGTGAATCTGCAAGAGAGTCTTCCTCACACACACCCACCCACAGGCACACACTCACAAGCACTAGTCTGTCTGATAATACTACAACTGAGAAGGATTCTTACCCAAAGCATAATATATAATATATGATAATTTAACAGATCAATAGATGAAACCTAATCCTTAGGTCTGGGCCTTGATGGGTAAAAAACAGACTTTGCAGAGACAGCGGGGCAGATATTGCTCTATGAGTCAGTGGAATTGTTATTCTATGTTGCAGCGTGGATGGAGGAAAGGAAGGAAAGAAAGCTTGTCTAAAAAATGAAGATGAAAAGAGACAAAAGGTTATGCAATTACCATGTTGTATTCTTCAGATGTATTTCATTAAATTGCATTGCAAATATCCTATGTCCCATTATCAAGCAATTAATATGAACTTAAGAAGAAATGGTCTAAACCGTGTAAACTGTTCTGGTTATATTAGTATTAAATATCTCCTCAGGTGAAATGTCTGTCAGTTTATTTTTTTCCTCAAGGTCCATAGGCTCCCCACAGCTCAGTCACCATTTTGTCATGCTTAACTCAAATATTTCGTGCCCAGCATCTCAGCATCCTTGTCCGGACAACAATTACAGTTTACCTAAATCAATACTGACCCGATTACATATGAATGTATTTGCATTTAAATGTGCTATAGGTGTGCAACAACCCTGGCTGGCTTGTTATTTTATGTTTTTTGTTTTTTGTGTTTTTTTTTTCTGTGGATTTAAATTGTGTTATTTCTAGTAACAATAAATGAGGAAAAAAGTGACAGCTGTTGAAAAGCCTGTGGTGTTCAAAAGGTGTACCACTTAGCTCATAGTTTGACTGTGGTTATATAAGTCCAAAAAGCTTAATGTGTATTGTATAATGTATATTTCTTTGTTAGGTGAGCTGATGTAAGTAAAATCATGGGAGATATGAAGACTCCAGACTTTGATGATTTACTGGCAGCCTTTGACATCCCTGACATGGTGGATCCCAAAGCTGCTATTGAATCAGGCCAAGCTGATCATGAGAACCAGCTCAAACCAACAAATTCAGAGACTACACCTCAAGATGAGCCCCAAAGCACCCAAGATGTTGGCATTAGTGTCATTGTTAAGAACACTAGAAACAAGGAGAATAAAGGACATATGCATTCTCAGACTTATTCAGACTCAGTCAGTCAAAATGGACATTATAATGGCTGTTTGTCTACTATTCCATCTGTAAGCTGTGATCACAACCAAAACAAACAGAGCTCACCAAACGGAGACAAATCACCTATGTTCAATAAATACAGTCCCATCTCAAGTGCTGAGGAAAATGATGAGGAAGAAGATTGTGGTGATAAATGTGGTAGTCAGTCCCCCAGTAGATCAACAAATAAACAGTCTGATTCCCTTAATTCTGATGACAATCTAGCAAAAGCAAGTGTACAGGGTAATGTAAAACATGATCAGAACAACAACAATCAAGAAAATACTGATTTCTCTATTTCTCCCAATGAATGTAGGCAACAAGAAGAATTAGAAGCTATTCCAAAACCTGAAGAACTAAAACTGGGCAAAAATGATGAGCTCTCAGAAACTTGTTTGTCTAAAACATCCCCAGTAAACAAAGAAACATCTCATACACTGTCTCCATGTGAAAAAAACAAAGCTGTCCATAGTCCCAAAAGGTCTGCTACTACAAATACTGAAGTATACAATGCTCTAGAAGTGGAAGTTAAACCCATACTTGTTAGTCCTCAAGAAGATGACAGTCCTGTAACTCATGCAAAGATTGAAAATAGTGAACAGTCTCCACAAAAGTTGCAAACAAAGCTACCAGATAGCCCATCGATGATCACAAGTGATGGCAGCAGCAACTGTTCTTCTGTCTCAATCACTGCCAACAACCCAGTGATCCCAAAAGTCTGTATTAAAACTATTAAGACAAAGACTGGACAAATAAAGCGCACAGTTACTCCAGTTTCTTCTGAGCATAAGGGTGTTAAAAAATCTGGGATTTACAAAAGCCAAAACTTTATAGGAACAACCACTGCAATTACAAGACCTTCACTACCAACAACAGAAGTAACCAGTTCTGGTGACTTTATGAATGAAGTACCAAAGCAGATGAAAATGAAGCCTGTAGCAACAGCTTTTTTACCCGTATCAGCTGTTAAAACAGTTGGTTCACAAGTGATCAGCCTTATGCTGGCGGATAACACCACAGTCAAAGCTACAGTGATCCCAGCTTCATCAATGTCAAGTACAAGTGGGGCAATTCTCAAAGGTGCAAATGGCATTCAACAGCAGGCTATCATGGTACCCTCAAAGGCGGCTAGTGCTAAACTGGTGCCAAAGACAGTGCATCTTGGCAACCTCAATCTCTTACCTAAAACTATGACATCATCCTCCTGTGACCTCCAACAAGTCTACTCTTCCTCACAAACACAACAATCTCAACTGAAATCAATATTTAATGACCATATGTCAAAAAAATTGTCCAAGGTGCAAGTATTTGGCAGTTCTCAAAGTTCTCTGGTGGACGCCTTCAACAAACTCCTCGGCAGCATTAACCCTGTTCCTGTATATGTCCCAGACCTCTCCCCTCCATCAGCTGCCTGTATAACTCTACCATGTCAAGGCTACAGGTGCTTGGAGTGTGGTGATTCTTTTGCCCTGGAGAAAAGCCTGATGCAGCATTGTGAGCGTCGTAGTGTTAGGATTGAAGTGACTTGCAACCACTGCAACAAAGGTTTAGTTTTTTACAACAAATGCAGCCTGCTGTCTCATGCCAGAAGCCACAAAGACAAAGGTATAGTCATGCAGTGCTCAAACCTCATCCTCAAACCAATCCCAACAGACCAGATGATAGTTACCACAAGTCCAAGTGGTATAAATGGTATGGATTCCACCGCCCCCTCCAAAAGACTAAAAAGAGTATCACAGACTGCAGCACAATGCACGCCACGTACTGTGAAAGCCGAGGCCTTGGAGGATGAAACATCAAAACTGGACAGATCAAATCTTAAGTGTTGGGAATGCAGTGAAATATTTGAGGAAGTCCACTCTCTAGCAGTCCACTATAAACAGGAGTCCAGTAGCCAGGTGTGTGGATATTGTAGCTAGTTGATGTTTTAAATGCATGATTTAATCATTGCAGTTATGTTTTACAGAAAACCTGCTCTGTCTGCCAAATGATTCTGCCAAATCAGTGCAGCTTCATGTCGCACCAGAGAATTCACCAACATAAATCTCCATATGTCTGTCCTGAGTGTGGAGCTCATTTTCAATCAGTCCACCTTCAGTCACATCATGTCAACAAAACCTGTCTGCACTACACCCGTAAGAGTGGCTATAGGTGAGCTCATTTACATCATACAAATTCAAGCTCAGTTTAATAATGTATTAGAATCATTTTAATAACACTTGTCTTTTCATAGATGTGTCCACTGCAGCGTGATCTCAACTGATGCTTCCACTCTCAAGTCCCACATTCAAAGCTCTCACTGTGAAATCTTCTATAAATGTCCTATCTGTCCAATGGCTTTCAAGTCAGCTCCTGGGACACACTCCCATGCATATGCACAGCATCCAGGAGTGAAAACAGGGGAGCCCAAGTAAGCCTCTTTATACAACATACTTTGTTACTTAGCATTCGTTGTGTATTAGCAAAAGCACAATTGCCTATAATAAAATTAGGGATAGTAGTTAGACAGTGTAATGGAATATCCATGTCTAATGTATTCTTTGAAAAATAGATTATGTCATCAATAGAAGGATTTGGAGACTTTAGACATGGTAGCTTGGTTTTCTTAATTGTTTTTCCAGGTGTCAACCTTTAAACAGCCACCTTACAAATGAGGGTTTTCATAACAAAGCATTTTAACTGATTTTTGTGGTATTTCAGGCTGATCTACAAATGTGCCATGTGTGACACTGTCTTCACTCTACAGTCTCTGCTCTACACACATTTGGAGCAGCATGTCAATACTAACAGAGTACCTGTCTTCAAATGCCCAGACTGCTCCATGTACTATGCACAAAAGCAACTCATGCTGGATCACATCAAGGTAGGAGCACATTGTATTTATATATCAATGCCCAAGCATACCTTTCAATACCAATTTACCTTACATAAACAATACCACCTTTTTAAAATTATCATTTAGAAAAAAATTATATTTCTTAATTTTACTGTGCACAGTCCAATATCACATAGTTTTATATTGTTCTACCATGCTTCGTTAGGGCTTCAATGATAAGTTCTGTTTTTTTGTCAGGCCACTCATGGTACTCTGAAGACAGCAGAGGGCCCACAAAGTCTCAGCCTCACTCTCATCACTAGGTCCACCAACTCTAACGGCTCCAGTGCGAACACCAACCACAACAAAGACAGCTCAAATGAAAACTGTCACGGCAGACCTGACAACTATTTGTTGGCAAAGAAAGCAAACAGTAGCAGCCAAAAAGAGCTGAAAAATACAAATACTGGATACACATGTGGGGAGTGCAACATGGTCTTTGCTTCAAGAGAGATTTATGTGGGACACATGCGCAAAAAGCATGGAAAGGTAGAAATTTCAAGTCACACATTAAAGACTTCATGTTAACAAAATTAAATGTACTCAATGACATTATTTTTTCTTTTCAGATATTAAAAAAGCACCCATGTCATCACTGTGAGAAGTCTTTTTGTTCTATGCATAGCCTCTGTCGACATAATCGTCTTAAGCACAAGGGGCTGCACAAAGTTCTCCCCTGCCCGTTAGTTCACAATTGTCACAATATTTACATTTATGTGTTGGTGAAAACAATAATATAATGTTTTGTTATTTGTTATAGACAATGTCCACCTCTAAGTCAACCTTTGACCAAAAGAGTTGTGTTGGACCAACACACTCAGCTGATGCATGGTGATCAAGAAAGGAAAACTGCCCAAACTAATATCACAGGGACAGTGTCTGATAAAGAAATGGTACTCTATGCTGTTATAAGTGTTTTATGTAAATGGCTTCGATGTTGTGAAAATCTTGTATGTTTATAATAAAACCAATTGTATATAACTTTGCAACAAAGTTAACACAAGTTCTTGTTATATACTGTTTCTCACAGACAAGTCCAAAGCGGAGGTCAGAAGAATATGAGGGCTCTCCGGATGTTAATAACAGGGGCTCTGATTCACAGCCTTTGAAGAAGCTAAAAGTAAATATCCTTAAAGTTCATAAGTGTGGCGTCTGTGGCTTTAGCACAGAGAACATGACTACTTTCCATGAGCACATCCCACGGCATAAGTCCGATGGCTCTTCATACCAGTGTAAGGAGTGTGGACTCTGCTACACCTCTCCTCGCTCCTTATCCAGACACATGTTTATTGTTCACCGAATGAAGGAGCCACGTGGGCTCGGCCACAGACAGGGCAGAGGGGGCAACGAGAGCCAGAGAGAGAACCAGCTCAACAGTGCAGACGAGAATGACAACGGCATACCAAACACCAGGTGTAAAGTGTGCGGGCGGGAATTTGAAACTGAGGGTATTTTAAATACTCACATGAGGACACATGGGATGGCTTTCATTAAAGCAAAAGCAAGCAGAGAAGCGATGAATACTGACCAAAAGCAATACAGCTCTCATGATATAAACAAAACTCTTTAGGTGTAAATAACAGGCAGCCACAAAGTCAAGTCACTTAATTTATATCCTACATTACTTAGATAAGTTGTTCCTATAGGATGTTGCTGTATTCTTGTCATATTTTTTATTTTTATTTTCATTGCCTTTAGCTTTGTCTAGAGCTAGATAGTTTGAGGGTACTGTGGCCTATATTGAAATATTGTAAAAGTGTGTTTAATCTGCAATATGCAGAGTTTTAATGCTGCTATTTCCAATGAATGTACTGTATGACAGAAGTTTTGTACGAGTTCCCAATCAATGTAAACTTTAATGTAGGACCTATGTTGTTGTTCCCTTTCAAGAGCATAACAACTCAATAAATAATTGGATGTTGACAATCAGGAGCTATTAATATATATGCTCATTATAACATTTCCACTCAGTGCAAATGGCTAGTTCAGCGCCAAATTCGTCATAACTATTATTGTGCTTAAAGAGCTAGTTTTGACAAATAATTGGAATGTAATAATAAATTGTTCTGATTGATGTGGTATGTATTTATATAAATTATTAATACAGTTGGAAAAGATAAAAGTCTCAATATGAATTCAAATGTGTGCCAAATATGAGTGTCAAAGAAAACATCATGCCTCAAAATGACAACAAATAGTTCATCTTCATATCTAAATTCAGAAAAGACCATTTTGAAATCGTTTTTTGATTCTATAACTTCTTTAAATTTGTATGGAGCACAAAAATAATACATTATTTCTCCTAATTTATTGCGAGTTGTGAAGTACCACGTTTAACAAAGTGGCTTCGCTATCATTTAGCTCCATCTAGTGGCTTGTTACTTACACCACAGCTGCATAATCCTATTCATTCTGAAGAGTGACATTCATGTTTGTAACACAATCCTGCTGTTCACATCAAGGTAAAATCCCAATTTCACACTCCCATCCTAATGACGACAATGCTATAAAAGACAGCTCTCGGCAGGTTGGAGCAATCAATGTTAAAATGAAAGCCTGTTTGGTGTTGCTGCTCATTTTATTACGCTCATATGGAGGCCTGGGCATGACAAAAGACCTGGCACTGTCTCAAAGATGTCTTATGGATACAATCACTTTTCTAACTGAAATAAACATGGAGCATCCAAAAGAATATGCTGTTCACAGTAAGTAACAAATTATTCAAAATTCCTGGCAAGGACAAAAATATTATTTATATTTAACAGAGTTCATTTTGTTTCATGCAATACTAACATTGTAATTGCAGTGGAACCCTGATTAAGGGGTTCTCCATAGCAAACGTGTATGTGACACAGTAGAGACTGTAACTTGGTTTATGTAAAGAGTAAAGTACTATTATTTCATGTGATGTAAAACAATTTGTGTTATGTTTTAATCAGTGTATGATGCCTTTGGAAAAATGGGAAGCAATGTGGAGGGTGGTAACACTGATCAGCCTGGCCTGTTGCAGCTGTGCCAGTCTGCTCAGGCTCCAACCTTTGCTGGACAGTATTGCCAAGTGTTCCTCCGTCAGGTAACAGATCACAAAAATGTTTTATCATATTTGTATAATATGAACTAACAGTTTTTAACAGGGATCAATCGAGTATTTTGTGGGGATATGTGTCCCTGACAGTTGTAAGGAAGAGGATGTCCAATTGCTGGTGCTGCAAGGTCTGTAATGAAAAATGTTTTTCATGCTTTATATAGCATAAAACAGGTTGTTTTCTTGTTAACAGACAGGTTGAAGTTTGGGCGTGCATCTCTTCTTGCCCCCTTCCCTTCTATTCTGGTGAATGATTCCACTCAAGAGGTGCTCCTGATCCACTGTGTACCTGACACTGTTGCCCCAAACATGCTAGAAGTCACCTGTCTGTGAGTAGACCATATATTACAAAACACAAAATGTTGTGGAGATTTAAATAATCACAAACTGCCATTTAGGTTTGTGTGTTGCATGATGGTAGCAATTCCTCTGGCCGCCAGTCTATTCACAGCTATCACAAAATGGCAGCGGAGCAGAGAGGTCGGTCCAGCAGAACAGTCATCCAGTTTAAAGACTGGCCTAGGCCTTTATGGAACCATGACAAACAACAGTTCCAGTGGTAAGGAACACAACAACTCCAACACTACACTCCAAGAGAACAAGGGCAGCAGCACATTCAACAACAGTGAGTACATAAGTAAAGTCAAAATATACATATATTTTAAAAATGCCTATCTGAAAATGAGATGATATTGTCTTCCACAGACACATTTCCTCTGCAAAGTGGGTCCCTCTGCATAGAGACCTTTTCCCTTCAGACAACGGTCCAGGGCGTGTTGAGCACCTCCTCCTCTATCACAGGGAGAGGCTATCCATCTCTACATGGGATCCGCGTCCTTAGCCTGCTGTGGATCATGTGTGGCCACTCTGCACAGTACCCTATAATCACCAGCATTGGTTAGAAACACAGCCCTGTCAACTTTAGAAGTAAACCCCCATGCTTTAATACACAACTTTTACTCTTTTCTTTACAGATAATTATAAGAATTGGAAGAAAGCTTTTGAAAGCAGTCCCTTGTATGTGTTTAGTCTTAGTGGACCTGTCTTTCTGGCAGTGGACACATTTCTGTTATTAGGGTGAGAATGAAAATACTTGATTAAACTTTGACATATTACAGGAACATATAGTCAAATATTATTATAATGTTTTCCTGCAGAGGTCTACTAAGTGCCAGGTCTTTGCTGAGCTCCATTCAAAGGGCTGACGACACACTAAGCCTCAGTGTAGTGACCCACTACCTCTTCAGCAGAATCAAAAGGTTCACCACATAGTCCACTGTACTTTTATCTCTAATATTTTAACGAAAAAATGTCACAACACATGTATCTCTGATCCTAGGATTCAGCCTCTGCATATATTTATTACATGCTTTACTATTGGCCTTATGTCAGTGATTCATTGGGGGCCTTACTGGTTTCCATTTATAAACACAATAATGGACTGTAAGTCATACTGGTGGGCTAACTTACTACTGATCAGCAACCTTTTGCCTGTTCATGAAATTGTAAGTGTAAGATACATATTCTAAACTTATTGTACTACACTATTATAAGCACACACAGCTGTACATTTGAGTGTGTCCTCTGCAGTGTGTTCCATGGACATGGTACCTGTCCCTGGACTTTCAGTGCTATATAACCACTCCTCTAATGGTCTTCCTTTATAGACTGTAAGTTAATAAGATTAGAAACTTTGTCTTAAATAAGATAACATTTTAATCCAACAATATTTTGTTCATCAGAAACAAAAGTGTGTTTGGAGTAGCGGCAGGTGGGCTCCTGTTGTTGACAACTGTGACTAGTTCAGTAATAACTGCACTCTGGCATCTTCCAGTTTTTCACACAACAATAATGTAAGTAAAGAAAGTATTAACAAATTAATATTTGTATATGAATATTTTTTCTTGCTTTCAGGACATCTGAAAAATACGTATTTTATTATTTAAGGCCATACACAAGATATGGTCCCTTTTTGATAGGAATTGTGACAGGAATCTTTCTGACAACTAAAAAAGGCCCATTTTTAAATCAAAAGGTGTGTATATTTTCGGACTGCCATTGGCTGCAAAATAAAATAATTAAAAAAAAAAACAATAACATGCATGACTTTGTATGCTGAAAATATTTCAGTGGAAAGCAGTAGTTGGCTGGCTATGCTGTCTTGGTGGCTTGGCTCTGTTGGTTGGACTGGCATACATCCTGAGGGAGGCCCCTTCTCACCCCTCTGTACCACATGCTCTTTACCAAGGACTGCACAGGCCTCTGTGGGCACTAGCTATCACCTGGATCATAGTGGCCTGTGAGGGGGGCTATGGAGGTGAGTAGGGACACAGCTCATGTGATATTTAAACATTCTGAGGGTAATATGAATGAAATGTCCAAAAAACAAAAAACACCCTTTAAAGATAAACATTATTCCCTGTTTCTCTTCAAGGTGTTGTAAATACTTTTCTATCATCACGTTTTTGGATGCCATTTTCCAATATTAGCTTTGCATGCTACCTGACGCATCCAGTCTTCATCATCATCTATATTGGCTTACAGGAAACACCAATCCACTACTCAGACATTAATTTTGTAAGTGTAATTGATAACTAATTCTGACATCAGTATTGCTGCTTTCAGATGATTGGTCAACTTGGCTCAGTGGGTCTTTTCTTTTCCAGATGTACCTGTTCCTTGGCAATGTGGTGCTTACTCTAATGGTGGCATATGTATTATGTGTGCTGATAGAAAAACCATATGTTCTTTTGAAAACCATAAATACACGGAAACAAGCAACAACTTAATCCCAAACTATAATGTTTTGTGATCTAATTAACTATTAAAAGACTGGACAAAGCAACAGTGTGCAATAAAAAGTTACAAATCTTGAGAAATTTGTTGCTAATGACATACAGCATAACAAGCAGAGAAAAGATGTATATTAATGGTAGTGAGTCCGAAATTGCAAGTGACTCAGTTCATGAGGTTTTGAGTGTCTGATGATGACGCACAAAGACATGTCCATTGTGCAACATGTAGAGTGTGTTTAACGACTCAAACTGACATTCAATCAAATACAATGAACCCACAATGTTCAGCTTTCAAAACAATGTTACACAAAAATACTACACTTACAAAAATATATTACATAAATTCCATAATAACACAAGCAAAATACGGATTACGAATTTATGATTCACAGTCTGTCAATTCCGAAGTTAGACTACCAAATAAGCATCCCTGTTGCATAGTGTGTCATTGAATCATAATGTAATTGAATGCTTCCCTTGAGCATACATGCCTCTCTATGTGTCATCCACACAAACAGTTGTAATGACGCACGCATTTTCCTGACATCGCTCCTGTCCCCCACCCGGGCCTGTTCTGGATAGGCAGACAGAGCAACAACACGGAGTAAAAATATATCTTTGGTAAGACGACACTTTTCTCTCCATGACAACATAGTTCCACATAGTCGTATAGCCGTGTAAAATTCAAGAGTCTAAAAACAACATGCTCAAGATGGCACAATATATCTGAGACTGGCAGAGCATTTTCAAATGTGTGATCATGTGAGATTAAATACTTGACCGCCTTCTTTTACACATGTGATCTTAAAAACACCTCACATAAAAAAAGTGTTATTAGTTTAAACCTCATTTTAACAAGCCACCTTATTCACAAAAAATGAATCAGACATAAGAAATGTTTTTAAATCCATAAACAAACCAAGATATACACGGTCAACCACAAGGAACAGGTGTAAGGACATAAAGTGTTACATAAAACAATAACACAGGAAGTCAAAAAACACAACGGCTCTTCTGCCTAGCAGAGCTGACCCCTGGGTGCAGTGTTGACCCCTAAGGCAGTGTTGACCTCCAGAGGCAGGGGAATATAACTTTAGGCATTTATTACAAAGGAATCAGCAACAGCAGCAGTGTTTACAATGTGCCCATGAGCCCACATCAGGACAATGACCACAACTTCGCAACTGCCGTTATAAAACATATCTAAGTAGTCTCTAAAATAAAAATATCACTAAAATTATGGACTTGGATTGTCACCTGAAAATCCTTGCTAATTTTATTCTTGGCCAAGTATTATAAAAGTATTTAGGTTGTAAGACACAACATAACCCCCAAAAATCTAAATACTGTATGAAGCCACTTTATACACATTTTAGTTTAGCACATTGAGCAAAAGTCAAATGTGGCAAAAACAGGTACATTTCTCTGTGCTGTTGTCACACTACATAAATATCAAACTAGAAAAAGCCTCAATATACTAGAGCATTTTACTCCACTGAACACTAAAAAACATAGATACAACAACATACATGCATATAAGGCTGCAATGCTATTTTAATTGATTAATCTAGCGATTATTCTTTCAATTAATCAATCAATAGCCTTTCCTAACTTGTACCCAGATAAAGCTGGTGTGAAGTCACTTATAAAACCTCTTCTGTCAGCTCATGACATATTTTGAAGCTTTGATTCACTTGATTGATTCACTTGTTGTATGTACATATACAGTACATACAAAATAAGGGTAGTTATAGTAGTTCTGATATAGATCCAGGCAAGTCTTAGTATTGAGTAGTATCTTTTTGGGTTTTTTGGCAATCATACTTTATAGTTTGGTGTTTTATATAGATAACAAGTGATATTAGACAAATAATTATAATTTTTTTTTTTTCTGACTAAGATGTTAATAGTTCTATGTTTAGTTCTATCACAGTATAACAACAAGTTACAAGTTATTATTATAGGTGATGCAAAAGAAGATTACAAGCTAAAAAACAACAACAAAAAACAACTTATAAATAATATGTTATAAATGGGATATTGCAAATAAAGTAGGTCAGAAGTGTGAATATAGATCTCCAGCGTTAAATGCTGAAGATCGGCACGTCTCCAATATCAGGTAACCGACTTTGTACTTGTGGGGGCCCACAGTTAAAAATAATCCCTCACCCCAAGTGTATCCACTAAGTCTTAGCTCATGTTCAGGTCTCATAGGTTCTTCACTTCACCGCAATGAAAAAGGTACGTATGGCTCATGCACAGCTGGAAATGTCCCTGGGGGATACTCAATGATTCTAATAACTGTGTAGTGATTTTGGAGTTTGCATAGAAAGACGGAAGTGATAAATATTGGTTGTGAACTTTATCAAGGCTGACACACTTGAAGACTCTGTCAGTAGTTATTGTCTGGTACCATATGTTATTGAAATGGGTTTAATAATGTAACCTTTGCTTGTTGATGTCTGAAGTTCACGTGAGTCTCAGTGCTTTTTAGGTAAACAGACAGAAGCCCCTGAGATGTGGGGACTTATCAGTGTTGTGTGACGGAGAATGGAGCTACTTTGGCTCAGTGATACTATTGCATATTTTGGTCTTCTGTGCTGACAGCTTTAGTGTTAGCACAGATTAGATCTAATTCACCAATGAAGCACACCGACATAACAGATATAGTCCATCTTTCCTCAATTATGTGTTAAACAACAGGTGCATATACTTCATGCTGTTATCCAAGTGTATTTAAGTGGTTTATGTTGTTTTGCAGGTCAAATGCTTGTAGTGTAGTGTAGTGTACATGGCAGAATTGTTGTGTGAATCGTGTAGTAAACACTAGGGGCTGAAGAGTCAGGCGCCCTTCAGTACATAAGGAATGTGACCAATGCAGGTCATGGGTGAAGATGTACTGGTATTTTTCCAGTGTCTGTGCCACAGCTCCTCTGTTTGTGTATCATAGGGTAGACCTTCACATCAATGACAAACTTAACTTCTGTGATCCATGTAATCTAGATAAAAATATGTGGGTTTCAAGCAAGACAAGAACCGTAACTAACATTTTATATCTTTTAACAGATTTTGAAAAATGAAACTAAGCATTTGTTGTCACCATTGCTTTAAATATATTAAAGGTACAGAAATAAAAAAGTTAAAAAGTAATGTTTATAAATGAATCACAATACTAAACTAATCACGTGTGACAGAACCCCAACAGCAATTTTTCAACAATAACTCTTGTGTCACTGCATGTTTAATACATGTGTGATACACTGTATATTACAGTTTTGACTGCGTTAAAGTGTTTTTTGTTAACATTTTAGGCACTGTGTACTAAACTTTGGTTGAACAAGTTGAACAACTGGAGATTTACTGCATTTTTTTTTTTTTCAAGAGGCCTATGTTGAAATGGAGCTCATATTCTGCACAGATGACCCACCAAAGCCTGAGCTTCTGCCCACAGCCGCAGACATTGAAGACCAAGATGTCAATCCTGATTCTGAATTACAATGTCCACCAGAAAGCACTGTGTCCGAGACATTACCTGGAGACATATCACATGTATTTGGTACTAAAGAGAACACTACACTGCTAGATGCTGAATCGCTACAGCAAAATACTTGCAGAGCCCATTTGCCTTTGAATATGTCTGAGAACTTCATACTTTGCTCCCAAAGTACCACAGATGACAAAGACTTACTAGAGTGGGCTTGTTGTGATTTCACACAACCTGCAGTCCCTCTGGATGGAGCAAATACTTGCCAAAGCAGTGACCCTGTGGCAGCTGCTCTATCCAAATCTATGACCAATGCACCTGCTACTGTGCCATCTACAGCAGGGATTTTATCTGGTCCGAGTGTGAATGACTTTATGTTTAGTGCCAGTTTTAAGTCAGATGACTGTGATGCTGGTGGTCTACTAAGGTCCTTATCACATCATTCAGATGGTTCCGAGAGTGACTTAATGGCTGCACCTCTCACAGATCTTTACATATTTGAAAATGAATCAAAAGATTTTCCCCTGTGCTCTGATCTTGGTCCCAAAGATATTAAATGTTCAGAGTGTGTGTCATTGTCACATACAACAGCGGCAGAAATACTGTTTACAACACTTTCAGAGGCGGGTGATTCATCTGTGGTGACTAAATATGATGAGATAATAGTCCAGTATGAATCAGATGAGCGGGACAGTACGAGTGTAGAAACACCTGCTGTGGGCGCCTCTGATGTGCCACATGAAAACACTGAGGTTATTGGTATGACAATGAGAAATGATAGTCCTATAGAACTGTGGCTTGATGCTTGCCAGTATTTTGCAGGTGAAAATTTACAGAGTGGAAATTTGAGTGTACCATCTGTGATGCAAGAATCAATGTCCAACACGACAAGTGACTTTTCTGTCCCCTCAGAAGAGACACAAATATCAGGTTACAGTCCAAGTGGTTGTAACATGCCTGGCTGGTCCTTTGATGACAACAAAAGTTGGGGGGCCCCGGTTGAGAGGTGGTCATCAGTAGATAGCTGGGCTAGCGCTCTTTCTGACTGGGCAGAGATTATCTCGTCTCCACCGGAAGACCTCACTGCTGCCTTCACAGAGATAGGAGCAGAGATAGATGCTCTGACACAGGCACTTGCAGAGGTAACTACTCAGATCAAAACAGGACAGCAAAGTGAAACATCAGAAGATATTCTCGATCAGTCCATTATGGGAGTCCAAGACAAGCTTTCAGACTCACACAGCATTACAGAAAGTTCAGTCTTCTCGGAACAGAGCTGCCTGACCTGTTGTCTTGGAGGTGAGATTCAAGAGAAAGACGGTATTGAGCCAAAGTGTACAACAAAGGAGGAACTCATCAGATGTCAACTTGAGCCCAATCAACCATCCATGAGTTCATGTGAGGTCACCACATACAATGAAATATACAGTGACGATAGAACTGCACTTTCTGTGGTACGAGGGCCAACATTTGAAGCAGTTACAGGTCAGCTGCACAGAAGATTGGATTTAACTGAGACAGATGTAGGCAGTGACATGGTTCTGAACATTGTAGAGGACACAGATGTGGAATTTGAGAGAGCATCCAAAGGTCTTCTCTATTGTGAGGTAAGGATAATTTAAGATTGTGTGCATTCAAATATGCATGCTTGTTTGGAATATGTGCATGTGCATATAGTGGTTTTGACACTCTCATTAGTTAATTGAATATGTATTTGTCCCATGAGACTAAAGGAATGACTACATTCCCACACAGCTGGCACTACGGAAAGAACATCAAGGACTTTTTTTTACTCCTGTCCTTGTCGGTGTTGTCATACCTGTTGTTGTATTGATAGCCAGTCATGAGACATAGTGCGCAAATCTAAATGTCACTGCTCATCTGACCTTAAGCAACAGTCACATTACATTGGATGAGAGCCATTTATTCTTCATCCGAGTCTGATTGTGATGTGATTTGGCTCCTGTCTAGCAAACTGACAGGTGTGTGTGAAAGGGGAAACAGGAGTGCTTAAGTGAAAACTTCAGATGGACAGAAATGGCATCTAATAATAGCCAAGAGTTCAATGATAATAGCATGCATCTGTGGCGTGTCAGGGTGGAGGGGTGAGAGGACAGCACAGCTGATGGTTGTAACATGACCCTCTACAGCTCTCTCTCTCTTTTCCAGTGCACCCTTTAACACACCCATTGCACCCCCTTTAAAAACGCAAGAGGTCCACTGGCCCACACACTTTTGTTTCATTAGATTGACTGCAATAGATATAGTGAAGAACTACAGAGACAAAGAAAATCCTTTTTGCATGTTGGATACACGATATGGATTAATAGAAGCATGGAGGCTTTACTTTGGGGCTTTACACAAAGGTATGTGTTTAATAACAAAACGTTTTAGAGATCAATTGCATGAATGTCCTTTCAGAAATATACAGTGATGATTTTTATGTTTCATTTTTTTAAGTATATATTTTTATTCTAGCCCCATAGAGATAACAAGTGTGAGGTAAAAGATGAACCCAGTTTCTCTTCGTTGGACTTGGCGGCTGAGCGGGATACTGAAAGAAGTTGTGCCTCACCGAAGACACTCAAGGTCGCTCATCAAGGGAACAATCCACTAGCTTTTAATTTTCTTAGCACACTCACTCCACCAAACACACATGTGCCTGAAGAGGACAGTAACCCTGGGCTGAATGTGCATGTGACTTTAGCAGACCTTGATGGAGCATGTCAGGTGGAGCCACTGTGGGGGAGTCCTAAGTTTATTATGCCCTCAGCTCCTGTGAGCATTGGCTCCTCCCTTGTCACTCAGGCAGCAAGCAGCAGTTTGAATGGAGACCAAGAGGCGACTAGATGGGTTCTCAACAGAGACAGTGTTTATGATCCCAATGAAGCTTTTGATTGCCAGCCAAATTCAGATGATATTACTGACTTCTCTTCAGAAAGTATTGAGGACATTACTTGCTCACAGCAAACTGAAACAGATTCTTCAACAGACCTAATATATGATGAAGTTATAAAGTGTTCTTTCCATAAACCTAAAACTATTTTTGAAGAAAGTAGAGACCTTTTAAACTTGGCAGTAATATCAAATGATCATTTCACAGTCTGTGTGGAAAAAAGGGTAGCATGCTTCACTTTAGACCTGTATGACCCTTTTGTTCCTTTGGCTTCAAAAACCTCTGCTGCAAGAATGCCACACAAAACTCACAAGTTCTCCTTGGAGGGCAAAACACTCTCCAAAAAGGACAGACATGCTGGTCATTCCCATGGCGTGCAATCCTTAAGGAAGCAGGAGTCCCCACACTATAATGATGGAGCTGAACAACCACCTTGTACATTCAAAGAAAATTTCAAAGGAGAACAGGAGACCAGAGTGGAACATAAGGATGGAGAAAATGTTATAGAGGCGGTAGTGGTTCCACAGAAAGAGATCGGCAGACGTCATAGTAAAAAGAAAAAGAAACACCTAGGGAAAAGTACAACTGAATCTCTGACTGAAGTAGAGAATGAGGCAAAAGCTGACAAAGCCAGAAGTGATATACTTAAAGAGAAACAAGTTACAAAGGACAGTGACCAATCTGGGGCTATACAGAAAAAGACTGAAAAAGCAGAGACTAAAACACCACCAACTTGTCCAGAGAAATTGTCCCAAAATATAAGTGCACCAAATAACAACGATGACTTGATTAAAAAGCGACGCCTGTCACAGGATAAGTTTGGAAAATTGGTCAGTTCTCTGGAATCTAAATTAACTAAAGGAGACACATCAAAAGCAGTGGAAGACAAGGCTGATGCTGGGGCAACCCGCAGGAAAGCATACAGCGAAGTAGTGAAGCAGAAAAGTGTTAAACCGAAGCAAGGTAAATGTTTTTTATTTGTTTTTATCAGTTGGTAGGATTTTTGTAGGCCAGTGATACAAATATTTTCATTTGCAGATCTTAAGGTTGTGCAGCCCATCCAGGCAGTGTCTGTGAGTGGAGACCCCCAGAGCCTTTGTCTCTGGTGTCAGTTTTCAGATGTTCTCACTGACTACACAGTCACATGGAGGAAAGACAGCACTGTTCTGACTGAAATTAAGAGGAGGTATTTTATGTTTACCTTCTTTTACAATTTACACTCAAAACTGCAAATCACCTGAACAACAGACACTTTTATGAGTGGTGGGCTAATGAAGATATAGCAAAATGTCACATTTACTAAGATTTACTTAAGTATCAGATACATTTTTTTTTCTAAGAGTAGTATCATCACCACTAATTTTAAGAACTTTCTTGTACCTCTTGAATGTTATTTTTAAGTAGGGGTGGGGTATTTCTTATACAGGTTATAATACACGATCATTCATTAGAAAGTGCAAAGTAATTTGTTTTTTGACACATTTACCTGTTCTTGAAGTGCAGGGGATGAGAGTAGAGTATCGCTGACCATCTCCAATGCTTCCCACAAAGACTTGGGCAAGTACCAGTGTGAACTGAAAAATCTACATGGAAGGGTCACCCTGGACTTCTTGCTCACCTATGAATGTAAGTGGTACATATACTTAATGTCATAATTATATATGATTTAAAATAATAATGAGAGCTTCCTGTACAGTGCTCAGTGAGATTGTTGTCCCAGTAACTTCTAAAACCACTCCTGGTAAGTCTAAACACAAATTTAAAATAGACTGTAAACTTACCAATCCCACTAAGTGATGTGCCTTCTCCAGCTGTTCCTGTTGAGGTGGACCATGATGAGGAGAACATTCACTGCTCTAGACTGATGTTCAAAGAGGACTTTCTGGCTGAACAATACTTTGGGGACAGTCATTCTGCGAGCATTGTCACTGAGAAGATCCACTTCGGAGAGGGCATGCACCGACGCGCCTTCAGGACCACGCTGCAGGCAGGACAGATCCCACTGCTAGTGCCAGGACATGCCTGTGTGCTTAAAGTACACAACGCCATTAGCTACGGAACCAACAACAACGACGAACTTGTGCAGAAAAACTTCAATCTTGCTGTGGAGGTAGGGCCATTATTAGGCTACGTGTATTATGATATAACATAATATATGTTATGTTATATATAATATAACAAAAAATTTACACAAAATAGCACAACAGCACTCTAGCCATGAACATTTGTAAAACTAAATAAAAAGCATCAATAAAATGGTATCTTACAAATTACAATTTTAGGCTTATCAAAGACATAATTATATTGCCCTATACAGAGCTCTTAAAATATCAACGTTATGGTGGCGTAAAATAGGTTATAATGCAAAAATATTCTCTTCAGGGCAACTTTTGGTTATCTCATGGGTTCCATCCTTAGACTGTATGGGTCCATCTCTAGTCTTGAGCTCGCGTTAGCAAACCATCGGTTCAATACAGTTTGATAATTATGAATCTTTATTTTTTATTTTATTTTCATTTATTTACAAAAGTTATCTTAAGTTTACTGCCTTATGACTGCAGGAGTGTCAGGTGCAGAACACTGCCAGGGAGTACATCAAAGCATACACTGCTGTGGCTCAGTCCTTTGAGGCTTTTGGACCAGTCCCAGAGTAAGAAACTGTGATCTAAACAGTTTGCTGTTCATTGTAGGACAAAATCTAAGTTATTGTTTGTTATGGTTTGCAAAGGATAATTCCCATCTACCTGGTCCACCGGCCATCCAATGACATACCTTATGCCACTCTTGAAGAGGAGCTGCTTGGAGATTTTGTGAAGTATTCGGTAAAGGATGGCAAAGAAATAAACCTAATGAGGAAGGACTCTGAGGCGGGACAGAAATGCTGTGCATTCCAACATTGGGTTTACCACCACACTGATGGCAACCTTCTTGTCACTGATATGCAAGGTACAGATAACAATTACTGCCATGTCCTTAACCACTGAAATAGTAATAATGCAAAGTGTTTTAACTCATTTATAGGTGTTGGTATGAAGCTCACTGATGTTGGAATTGCCACTGGTAAGAAAGGGTAAGCATTCATTTAGATGGCTATTATGTATACAATGATATCTGTCTATTTAATTACATTTCTAACATGGGTTACAACATAGGTACAAAGGCTTCAAAGGAAATTGTGCCACATCTTTTATTGACCAGTTCAAAGCCTTGCATCAGTGCAACACATACTGTGAAATCCTGGGACTTAAGTCTCTGCAACCAAAGCCGAAAAAGACTTCACCAGCCCCCAAGTCCAAGGATCCACCTGGGGCTACCCCCAAGAAGAAGATGTTCGGGTCTTCATTGAAGGGGAAGTCATAACAGAGCGAGTGGGTGGAGGACACAGCTGAGCTAACGGACTCTTGATTTCTTAAACATTTTATTTGAAAAAGACTTTTTAAAAGAGTGTCTGATGATGAAAAAAACTGTGACAGATTAAACACTTGAAATTTTGCATTTTCATGTGGCTTGACAGTAACGTGATGTTTTCAAATAATAGTTCATTAAATTAATGAGCGTTTAATATTTGATTGGATAACATGCTTTTAGCTTTGTCTTTTAGGGATCCATACATTTTTTATTTTATTTTCCGCTGATGCTAGAAACATCATAATGTTAATTACAGTATAATGGTGCATCCCTATTCTTTTGGTTGCAATGCAACACATTTGTATGTTTTCTTTATACTTTAATTTAATTGTACTGTCTATTAAATAGGATATAATTTTTGTAAATGAGTATTGAAATGTGAACAATTCTTTTTTAGTCTCTCTGTTTTGCAGATGTTAAAACTATTTTTGAAGTAGTGTGTATAACCACCACTAAGTACAAAGACTACTCGTAGCCTGTCGTCACTGCTGCTTGGATCTTATGCTGTAATTATTCATTCAACAAACGCGTTCAACAATTCATGTGCCATACACAATTACTTTATCTTTCAAACTAATGTCAAGTGAATAGCTGATCCAATAGCTTTTTATATTAAATTCTAAACAGATACAATGCAATGTTGTTAACAAAGTCATAATGGAATAAAAACAGACATTTTATTTTTTTCTGCAGTCACATTAAAACATTACTGACCTATTTGTAGGATAATAGCAGGTGGTAAAAACACAGCACATCTCTGTAGGGCAAAAACAAATGTGTGCTATAACTGGCATCATCAGGTCGGCTTTGTAAGTTTCACCTCTAACATAAAACTGGGTCACTCTCCAGGGCATGATCATATATGTCATATCATGTGCTTCTATGTTTAGCTTTACTACAAGGAGTCTTCTCATACATACAAGTAAAAGAACCTAGAAAGAACCTAAAAAATATGCACCAGGGACTACAGGTGGAAATTAGTGCTACAACCTGGCACAATGCATCTCTCCTGTTAAGGTTAACGTAGATTTGCACTGTCCCTGACTCATAAATTAAACTATATATATATATATATATACTTTTATATATACTTTTTTTTTTTAACAAGTTCACTGATGTTTTTTTCTCACTGTAGCTATTTAGCGTGATAATGGCGTTTGATGATCAGGACACAAACACCATTGTCACACTCCACAGCTCTGGAGAAGACTGGAATATTCAGGAGAAAATGATGAGAAGAAGCCTAAAAAAACAAAACAATATCAGTGGTGGTCAAAGTACAGTCTAGTTTTGGTGAGATGAGAGCACCTGTGTTTACTTGACTGTGTGGAATGTGTGTCACTTAAAAATACTTTCATTTGCAAAGAAAATACTCCCTGACATTGATATTTTCATATAAAAAAGCAAATAATATATTTTGCTATTTGTTATATTTGTTTTCAAGGTAATAAATTGTACCAAATATAAAAATATGCTGACCTTTGACCCTGTCTTAATAAATGCTGAAGTAAAATGATAAAGATTTAAATGAAAGCAAATGTTCAACCTGGATACTTACAGTTAGTGTAGCTCACCTTGGCACCTCATTCCGTCATCTCTCCCAAGAACTGCTCTCTTCTCTCTGCTGCTTCAATCTAACAGTGACCAACTCTTGTCCCCCCAGTTTTTTCTTATGTTCAAATAGTTAAAGTCCACAAGTGAGTGTACCACACAGAGGAGGTCCATGGGGTGGTTCATGGTGCATGCGGGGTCCAGCACAGTTCTGTTCAACTCTTTATGTAGACACAGCATGCTTTAGACAAACAGCTAGTTCCACATCAGTGATAAGCTACAGGGGAAGTATCGATCGACCCTGACCACTGATGAAGGCTGGAGGGGAAAAAGGAGGCAAGAACAAAAGCTGCCCAACTCTGGTGACAAAGCTCACATCTATTTTATAACTAAAAGATCAAATGTTCAAGGACATACTATTATGATTGTCAGCATTTCTAAGTACTTATAGTATAGTATAGTACTTATTTGAATCTAAATGGTAGCAGTACACACGCTACTGTATGTCTAGGTTGGTTATATCTAGTACTTTTTTGTTAATATATCAATATTTCATCAGAAGTGCTGTTTTAATGAAAATTCACCACAAATCCTCATTAAAAAGCAACAGGTACTTAATTCTGATAAAAAACAACCTGGGAGTTAAAGTGGATCTTAAATGAGGTTGGCTCCTGCTCTGTGATCTCTCTGGGGTAGGAGGTTTTGATGAATGTCCCACAGTGGCTGGGTGGCTTTTATTTGCTTGTCCTTGAAGCTGATAACTTGTCTGAGTGAATGAACGGAGGTCTTTTGACCACAGCACGTGCTCAAACACAAACTGGATATATGAAATGTCATTCATTTGCTGGGTGGCCCCTTCAGGCACTGCTGTGAGAAAATGTGTATCCAATTTT
Source organism: Taenioides sp. WSHXM2023 (assembly GCA_029959045.1). NCBI lineage: Eukaryota > Metazoa > Chordata > Actinopteri > Gobiiformes > Gobiidae > Taenioides > Taenioides sp. WSHXM2023. Next base: position 27,415,261 of record CM057085.1, read on the forward strand.
AGAACAAATACTTTAATTCATTTAACATAAATAATGTAAGTAAGTAAGATATTTAGCCTTCTGAGTGCCACCAGATTTAAACCGGACCTATACTAGGTCTATACCAAGTCTAAATTAGGGATAAACCAGATCTGAAATAGAAATACATTGCAAGGAGTTCACTTACCAACAAGCTTGCGTACATATGCCACAATTTGAGAACCATTGATTTACAAAATGTGAAATGCAAACAAGACAACAGACTGAGAAGTTTCATTTTTATTTGACAGAAATGATAAGAACCACAGAGTTGATGAACAGGAGCAGTAATCTGATATCTTAGACCAACGAATAAAAAAGAAACTTCTCTATAAAAACAGAAGCTTTAACTTTTTTTTTTTTTTTTTTTTACAGTAGGCCGGGATTTTTAAGCAGGAAAGTACAAAAGAAATAGATGCTTCCAAATCACTTCTGTCAATCTGTTTTATTGTTAGTAGCAGCTAAGACTTAGACTATTGTATATTGCACCAAGTAAGTGCTCCAACTGGAAAGAATCACATTCATGTTAATGACATAAGATGTACAATACTCACATAACCTCGGAGTGATTGATAAAGTGCCCTTTTGGTTTCATAGGTGTTATAAAAGAAAACATAAATCTTAACATGCGATTTAAATTTAGTGACAATCACAGCTTCTCTCTCAATCTCCTGCACGCACAGCTTCATTTAGTGTCATTAATCAGTAATACTTCTATTTAATGTTATACACATATTTATATATCATGAAAGGACTTAATTTTTTTTTTTCATTAACAATTTACAGCATTATGAACAGCAACAGGCAGAAGAATATTGTTATAACGATGCAACTAACCAACTTTTTAGTTGGCCCTCCAACTCCATCAAGATTGCACGTTCATTAACTATGTATTTAAAGCAAACACAGGATACAGTTTCATGCTGTTTCCGTAGAAATACAATATAAACCATTTTTATGCAACATATTTGCTATCACTTTAACAAATGATATGGACTAATTATTCCCCAGACTAGCCTTACACATCACATGATTATATTGAACTGTCAAAATAGTAAACATCATTGTTCATCAGTACAAATAGGTTTGAGAGGAAATTCCTATTAGAATCATATTCATAACTAATAATTTAAAAAAATCACCTTTTTCCATGAAAACTCACAAAAACTATAAAATTCATCTTTTGGGACTTTTGCATCCCCCGTTTTCAAACCCTTCCATATAGCTAAAAAAATGAGTAAATTATTTTATAAAAGGCTGCAGCAGCAATAAATGACCACAAAACTTAGACAAGGCTTTACTGTGAAGTACGCCCATTTCCTGATTTTTGATTGGCTAGCATTCCTAAGGTAATCTGGTGTTGGTCAAAGGATCTGAGAATTGTGTGATCATAGTGCCTTTGCAGGTTTTATAGAGAAATAGTGCATGAATGAGCCAGATTAAGGCCATGCTTGGACCCATTCACTGAAGGGTGCTCAAATACTGTGCTATAACATACACAAAGGAGCTCTTGAAATGCATTAGTGTTATTCCAGCACTGTAGATTTTCACAGGACAAAGAGAATAGTAAATTAGACTGTACGCAGGCCAGCTAGTCAGTCACTGTTCATGCCAGTTCATCAGAAAGCTGCAGCATTTGGCTCACTATTCCTCCACAGCACACCCAAGTAGTGAACTCACTTTAAAAAGATTGAAAGATGAAGACATTACTGTTCCAAAAAGTGGCTGCCATGTGTCATGTTGCAGTTAAGATTACAGTACAACATGCTTGGAGAAAACTGCTACGACCAACAGCTGCTTGGACTTCCCTGTGGCCTGTGTCTGGTTTGGATTGTTTGTTGTGCAGTGTGTGGCCACAGATGCTTTAGTCAACGCCCTCAAAGCCCTGTGCATTCTCCACAGCCATGAGAAGTTTTTCCCTCAGGTCTTCAAAAGAGTCATAGGCTGGGAGATCCAAGCGGTTGAAACTAGAAGGAAGACATTATCCTTAGGAGTCTTATGCACTTAAATCATTATTTTATTAAAGCCTGGTTACATACCACGTATGAGCTCTTGGCAGCTTGTCTGGTGTCCCCCATTGCTCAATAGTGAACAGCTGTGGGCCATTAGAACCTGGGCACAAGAACATAATAGAAACTGTTGTCCTTTGTCTCTAAGGGGGTTGACTGGTTGGTTTTAGCTTTAATGGTAACACTGAGCATTTATGCATACCATAAAGTTCAGCAAAGCCATTCATTGGCACTCTGGACGTTCCAGTGACAAACTGAAGAAGTCGGATCCTTTTTTCAGCATCCATTAACAGTACAACCTGATTTAAATACAGAATATATTTAAGTGATTCAGTTAAATCAAATTATTTATGTTGTAAACCAGCTGTTTATCATGGTTTACTCATGAGCATACTGTGTCTGAAGAGTACTGGTCATGACAAGTGTTGACCAGGGCAGCCTAGAACTTTTATCAAAGTAAACAAACCCATTATAACAGACTTTGATCTTTTCAAGCAAGGCCAATGGACTTGGCAGATAGATACAATGGGGGTTAGGTAGTCAGCAAAGACAGCAAAATGGCTAATAATTAGTGAATTGAATGAATCCAATACCTTCCAAAACCACTGTATAACTGGATGATTAGGGCAGTAGCCATTCTTGTAAACAGTGTGTTGTCTCCAGTCGTTGACATCTACATCACCCAAACCACACATGAGCAGCTGCAGTGACAAATGAAACACTCAATTATCACTTTTAGTTTAAGTTATTATATAATTATCACAGCAAATAACACTTTGGATATAATTAGGTTTGAAATACCTCCAATTCATTTTCATCAAATATCTTGATAAGATCTATGAGAATGAGCTCTGTGAAACCCTGAAAACAAAAACAAAAGCAGTAATTAACCATAAAAAATTTATCCACTAAAGAAAAGATGCCAGAAGGAAAACAAGGGAAGCATTAACTTGATGTGTGTTGCCCCCAAGTGGTAACTCTATAAATATGTTACCTCCAGGAAAGCGTTCATCTGCTTCTGCACGCGGTTCACAAATCTCCACTGGATGACTAGGCTATTGGAATGAAAGGTAAATATGTTTATACTTGCTGATTTTTATTTAAAAACAAAATTTCAGTTTAAGAGCTGATAAGAAGTAATTACTCAATGTATTCCTTTTTGTTCTCATTGGTCACCACCATGTCAGAACCGTTGGGCTTCAGATCAACCTGGTATGTCTGAGGGAGCAAACCATACAAACGTATCAGTAATTATTCGATAATGTGCATTTATGCTGAATATGAAAGTTATTCACCTGTCCAAAGTTGTCTTCATCAATGCAGAACCTTAAATCTAGCTCAGTGGGATCATTTTCAAGGATCCACTTGAGGGAGTTGTAGTATTCGCTATCCTACAGAGAGGTACACACTTAAATTCATTAATATATGTGAATATGTTTGTTAAGTTATTAAATGAGAAGTACCACATACCACAGACTCCATGTCTTTTAAAGAAATCTGCTTTCCTAGCATCATTTTGTAAAATGGTCGAATAAAAAATCCTACAGTATAAATATTTGTCAGTGAATAAATACATAAAACTTGGATAAAAGAAAATCCAGTGTTTACCGTCTAACAGCTTTCCATGAAACACAGCCATTCCTGCCACACGACCAATGAACTTGAAGTATGACAGATGATCCTCATTGCAGAGGCCAGAGTTAGGGTTGATTTGAAGAGTGTAATTATCTCTGAAAATTAAAATTGAAAAATTGAAATATGGAAGAAATGTGCAAGTAATAGACAAAAAATGTTTTAAGTAACAGGTAAAAATGTAATGATGAATACTAGAATTAATTAAATTGTAACATAAAGAACATCCTTATACAAGAGAATAACAATCAGTTTTACTGGATAGATATTTATATTTTTGTTTTATAAAAAATGTTGCTGGGAATTTATACTGTTATCTATTAATGACAAATCGACAAAAAAGAAAAAAAAAAGAAAATAAACTAAACTATATGGACGTGGGAAGCAACTTCATCAGGATGACCATTTCAATGTGAGGAAATCTTGCTCTAACAAAAAGGAAACTCTAAACAAGTCTCATAGGAAAACTATATGACCACGGAATTTTCCATGGTTCCTACTTCACAGCCTTCCTTAAACTCAATTCATTTAACAGTTGTTTGGCCACATCCACAACAAGAATGAACAAAAACTAGTACTTACGTAGCAGAGTATTCAAATAAGCCATAGTAAGGATTAAACATCTCCTTAGACAAGAGAAAGAACCACTCTCTGGCCACTCCGCCATAGTCCAGGCCTTTCTCAGACTCAAATTCAATCCAGAGCCGAGCTTTCAGGACGTCTGGTCTTTTCAAAGACATAATGCGGCGGTAGGACTCTTCAAAAATGTTGTTTCTGTGCAGCTTCATCTCAAAGCGGTTGGGAATGTCCGCCTAAAATGCAAGAAGAGTAAGGACAACAATAAAAACTGAATGTGTTTATATTATATATATATATTATATATATAAAATATATACATATATTTTATATATATATTATATATATAAAATATATACATATATATATAAAATATATACATATATTTTATATATATATTATATATATTATATATATATATATATATAATATATAATATATATATATATATTATATATAATATATATATATATATATATAATATATATATATATATTATATATAATATATAATATATATATATATATATATATATATATATATATATATATATATATATATATATATATATATATATATATATATATATATATATATATATATATATATACACACACACACATATATACACATACATACATACATACATACATACATACATACATACATATACGCACAATCTCTTACCGGTTTCTTTAATTTCTTCCTGAAATAATCATATTTTTGCTTGAATTCTCTTGAGTAGGGGACAGCCTAAAAGGAACAACATAAAAAGGTTATTGCATTAAACTGGTATGTATGTATTTACTTATGTATGTATGTATATCGTATTATTTATTTAAACTAAATACCTACATAAATAAATACATAGGAAAAGAGGTCATGGAAACAGTGCTGGTGTTACATTTGGTGCTTTAAGTGCCAACAAGGTGTTGGCATGTGAACACTGCAGTCAAAGTACTTACAAAGTACAAATGATTATAATACAAATGACATACTTATTTTGAGAAGTGTCCGTTAGTGTGGGATAACACTGACATTTCTATGTAGTAATTCATATTTTGAGAGTAAAGGACATTTTAACTCACTGGTCCTGTGATGGCTGGACTCTGCAGGCGAGGATCTTCCCATTGAGTGTTCTTTGTATCTGAAAAGTTAAAAGGTCAAAGGTCAAACAAAAGAACTGCAGCATATTACCTTTTAAAATTACTATAGTCAAATCATTTTCTTCCAAGTACTGAATTAAAATATCACATTGCCATAAGAACATTCTGTCTCTGTTCTTTGCTAGTTCACCATCTGTAACAGTGCATAACTTGTCCTTTTTCCAGTTACACAGAAAAAGGACAAGTTAAAGGAAGGCACAAATGACTGGTGAGTGGTAACTTAACGCAGGCTTACTGTGATCAATGTAGAAGGTACGACCATCTGTGTGGACCCTTTCTTCCCATCCCGGCTAAAAAGAAAAAAAAGAAGAATATATATGAATATATATATGAATATATGCACAGATTGTATTCAATGACAACAAAAAGCAGGCCATCAAATAGTCATTGAAATCCATCCATTTGCGTCCTTGCTTGATTGAACTCTGGTAACCATTCAACTGAATACTTAAAAGCTCAAAACCACTAAGCTCAATCAATCAAACAAAAAAGGACCGGGAGGGATTTTTGCTTCTATTTGAGAAAGGTCTGAAACAGGAGCCAGGCAGGGATACGAGAACAAAATAGAGGTTATATCATAACTGCAGTATACACCAAAACCAAACCAATACACCACAGACACAATGGCTACGTGGGATAGTGTCACTCACACACACACATACACACACACACACTCTCATACGGCATCAGCGTTAGGGCAAATCAAAGATTGTAATTTTGCTAATATTTTATGGGGTAGGGAAAGGCTGTGATCAACCTTGTTATTAAATACAAGTATAAAGGCTAAATGTTTCCAGGTGCTGCTACTGCATGAGTGGAAACAAAAATATGACAAGCTTTTTAAAGCCCTTTTTTAAAATCTAGTCTGATTAAATAACTGTCTTTTCACAGGTGCTTATTAGTGATTGTATTACACCACTTTAGTAGTATAGTATAACAAAGAAGCAGTCTGAGGGGGGCATAAGGTGCATGTTGAACAAAAAAGGTGATTGTGATGATGCAGGGAGGCAGCTATGGTAGTATATTGACTGGGAGTGGAGCAGTTCATCCATGCTGGGCATGACAGAGAGAGGGGGGAAAAGAACATTTTAGAGGAGAGACTGAAAAATAAAATGCAAGGCTGTCTGCAGGCATTTGACTGGACCACCAGACAGGTAGGCAGGCAGATGGAGGGAGGCACCAACCAACCTCCTCTGGTAGGTGCTGCCAAACAGACATGGCCAGGTGCAGAAGAAGAAGCAAACATTAGATCCACCAGAATGGAGAGAGAAAAGAGACATACATGCACACACCACACAAACTCATGAGATGCAAAAACCTCAGCAAATGTCTCCTCAAAACAGTTATGCTTTTAATGACTAATGACTAAAACACTTTTGGCAAGTATAGATTTAAAAACCTACAAAATAAGCTCTACAAATAAGACAAATTAAGTCAATAGAGCAAAACTGTACTCAGATTAATGCTGCATAAACTGAGCTGTTAAAGAGGGAGCATTATGCCAAATCAACTTTTTTGAGCATTCTATCATGTTATAACCATGGATACTTTCCTGGTTATAACGTTGTTTGCTCATCAAAAACTGAAATGGTTTTCTGAATCATTCGGGCATATTTGAGTGACCTTGCGATATCTTGCTGGCACTATTCGAATCCTCCTTACAGTTAAGTGTACAAAATCACGTTGCTTGTCTAAGACTCAGCCCACAAGTCTATGTAACCAGGAAGCTCTCTACAGCACTCTCCCACCACATACAACCTCTCTGCTCAACCCTTCCCTTGCAGTGTCTAAAATTAAACTGAAACAAATTCAGCTTTTTAATGTTGTTTTTGGTAACATGGTGATCTAAATGTTATTTTTTGGCACTTAATACCCCATGGAAGTTCAATACCCCCTCTTTAATGGACATGCTAAAGCCAAAGTCACATTCATTGAATAGAAACTGATTTAAAGCACAAACATGAAAACAGACTCAGCTTTGAAAGATAAGGAAAGGAATTGTGGACTTTAAATGGTTTGCTTTTGAGGCACTCCACTATGAAGCACTTACAGGAAGCGGACCAAGGTCACCAGGTTCCATTGAGTTCTTATTCCTCATATGGACAGGATACTTTAATCGGGGATCATCCTGGAAGAAATAAAGGAGCAAATACTAACTAAGAGCATTTAACTTTTACACAAAATAAAGATATTTGGGACTAAAGCAGTTTGTATATCAACTTTCACACCACTAGATGTCACTAACAGCAACTAGTCAAAATCTGGAACATACACATGCTGACAATTGTTGTCATAGCTCACCCAAGTGGTTGTTCTGCTGTTGTGGTCGATGAAGAAAGGGCGTCCATTAGGGGCTATTCTCATTTCCCAGCCCGGGGGCAGGAAGCTCTGTTGTGTCTTATGCTGCGACTTGGGTGAACTGTAGGGTGATGGCTGAGGAGACTGCGGGTTGGAGAAGGTGTCTTTGACTGCCCTTCGAACAGGAATATTGTTGGCTCCCTAAAAAGCAACATGATTAATAAACATTAGACAAATATGGCTATGACTGAACAACTTCATGTGTAAAAGGCATAACTCCACTACATAGCCTTTACAGTGGAATAAATGAAAACACATTAAAACAATATCCTCTTATGTTATGTCCCCCAGTTATCACAGACTGGTGTGATGTACTGCTAAAGAAGAGACTCTTGAATCCAGACATCCCAGCTCTGAATGTTATAATAACGACACGGCAGTTATTTTTCTAAAACCATTTGGATGTTAAAACATCCATAACACAAGCAGAATTACTTAAATCAGATGTAAAAAAGGCAGAAAGGCAAAACTAGTAATATGAAAAGCAATAACAGCAAAAGTTGATTGTGTATATGTCTATTAGAAATAGAATAGAAACAAAAGTAGATAGTCTTAGATGAAAGGAACCAAGGAAAGGTCAAACAATAACAGTCATGAAAATAGTAAATGAAGAAAAAATGCATTATTAGGAGTTTTTAAAAAGCTGAAAATTGCCATGCTTGGGATTGGTGGAGAGCTACAGAAGAAATAATTTCAGACTGATGACGGGGATGAGGGTAAAAAAAGAGGCAAGGTAATTAGCAGGTGTTGGGCAGAGGAAATGGTGAGAGGAGAACTTGGTACAGGTGGGTTATTCTCACCTCTAGGGGAGTGGAGAGGGTGACAGTGGGGGAGCTGAGGCTACGAGGTCGTCGGACTTGGGGCTCGTGGAGGTGGTTGCTGGAAGCATTGGAGGAGGGGGTGGAGGCAGGGGCCAAGGCTGATGCTGATGCTCCTCCAGAAGCTGCGGCAGATGTACTGGCTCCATCTTCAGTGAGCTGTCATTGAAAGAAACACGTTTTTTAGGTGAGAAAGTAGAAATAAAAAAGCAAATCGGGATGTGAAAAAAACATGATGTTGTATAACATGCAAACTTGCTCTGGAAGACATATGTGCAAGCTCTGCTGTCAAAAGGGTATTCCTAAAATGTCAAAGAAATTTGTTAATGTTGCCTCCAAAAAGAAGAGTAATTTGGGAAATCCTTGAATCATATTTTTCCTGTACATGGAAATGACAAATTAACTACAATTACAGTTGAAGAAGAAGAAATTATTTGCAAGATGACACCGAACACACTTAAAATAAAAATAACAATAACAAGCATGAAAAAAGTTTTATACTTCAGTTGTGACTAGTGAAGCAGGTTAGAAATCAGAATTACAAGGTAATGTATAAGGACTGGAATCTCATGCCAAGGTTTAAAACGACATAACCTTAACTAACAAGATATTTAGACCAGAGGAAAAAGACAATGACACAATAGAAAGGCATGGGGACGGACAGACAAATAAGCAAACGCTGGGATTAGACAGTTGGCTAATGTCCACTATTTGTTGCAGCTACAGAGAGAACAAAGACAAAGGGGAGAGAGGAAGAGGTCCAGCAAACATATGCAGATGGTGCTTAGAGCCAGGGGAGGGTCCTGTGGTCCCATGCATGAGTCCAACAGCCTTCAGACCTGCTATACCTGCACAATGGGCCTAGTCCAGGTTGTGGTGCGGTTGTTATGGTTGACGTAATATGTTCTTCCTTTGGCGTCTTTCCTCTCTTCCCATCCAGGGGGCAGGCCAGGTGTGGTCAGGGAGAAAGTGGTGGCAGAAGGAGACTGGGCGAGTATAGAAAAAAGCACAGCATAAATAACTCTGGAAGACCTCTTGAAATGCTTTCCAGCATAGGGGAATTAAATGGTTAGGGTAAGACAAGATATAGATAGAATTACAAGCCAAAAAAAAAAATTGATAATGTTTATGTAAGGTGACCACCTGGCCCTCTTTTGGTTGTCCTGCACCACCATTTAGGCCCCTTTTTCCTCCTCTTCAGAGAACATACCACTTTTCCATTTATGCCACAAGAATTATAAAAAGTGAGATTTACAGACGCACCTATTGCTATTACTGTCTCTGTGTTATGTTTGATACAAACTAAAAATCATGTGTTACTGTAGTTATTATCTATGAGCTTAAATTTCATGGAGTCCCTCCATGTCCACCGACATTTAATAGCTTGTCCTGTTTTTTACTATTTGAGGTGGTCACCCTAGTAACTGGTCTATTAAAAACTACAAATAACACAACTGAATATCTCTGAGCGTAATGTGTAGAATTTTTGTAAACATTAAAACTATAAAATTGCATTTGTTTTGTAGTTGTTTTCAGTACTATGAGGCATTTTATATAAAGTGAATGTTAGTATTAAATATGGGAAGAGTACTGTATAAACATTGGTATTACCATGGGCTCCTCGCCACCTGTGACTGTCTGAGCTCTGGTTCTTCTGGATTGGGAACTTCGCTGGTGTGGACAACAGGGGAAGATGGTCTTTAGTTTTGTTTTTATTGTGAGGAAGGGGCAGTGGGTGTACTGGTTGACAAGGATTTAGTGCAAATCAGAGCAGGATAATGACAGAGGTGATTTTTTGTTATTTCAACAAGGGAAAAAGGTAATTTAGGATGCAAGGTTAAACAACAGTGTGATTTGCTTTTTAGAAACTGTAAGATTAATATAATTATTGATAGTAATATGCCAGATTATTATAGGGATAAGATCCCTATAATCCATTTAATTATCTAATTATGTATCAACAGTCAGATTTTTGATGAGTTTGTCTATCTTTCAGTGCCCTACATAAACATGCTTACCCTACATAAACATGGTTACTGGGTTTATGAAGAGAAAGACTAGCCTCAGCAACTGTACTTTCTGTTGGCTGACCAAAGCCATCACCAAGTTCGTCAAAGTGAATCATGCTTGACAAATGCCTCTGGCTGAATGTGACAGTGTGATGCTGTGACTCAGTGGTGAATGGGGCGCGTTTGACCCAACGTTTGTCTCTTATTCTCAACCTGGTCAACAAAGAAATGATCCTATTACTGCTGACAACTAAGCCACCAATAAACCAATGTGCATTTCCCACTCACACCTGCAAGTTCAAAAACCCAATTCTGACAAATTACGTATCAAAACAGCAGGTGACACTGATGAAAGCTCTTCTATTTTTAAGTATTTTACTGTGTTCCAAGTGTAATCTCAGTTAACAAGACAAAGATTTCTGCAATCAAAAAGCTCCAGATAACAGCAGTGAATAGGAAAGTTAACTGCAATATAACCTTGTACTATTTCAGATAGGACTGTAGCAACCTTTTTCTAATAAGAATATTTTTGATACAGGACAAATTGAAAACACCTTGATATAAAGTTGACAAGTATAGTGACAGAAATTAACTAAATATTGTAGTTATTAAGGAAACAACAGCAGATAGTAGGAATAAAGCAAAGCAGCAGAAAGCATTTTCAAGGGCAAAGCTCACAGAGAGTTTAGTATAAAAACAGGTTAAAAGGAATGACAAGGGTTTGGGTAAGGGTTTTAAAGACGTGTACCATTAGAGGAGGGGCTTGGGCCTGATCACTGACACCATCTGTCATGCTGGATGAGCGGAGTCTATTTGTTAGCTGGCTCTGCTGGGGAAGAAAACAAAAAACACTGAAGGGTCATCAAGGCTCCACCATGGTTAATTTAAAATGTACAATATTTTGTTGTTTTGTTTTGTTTGGGCTCTCACCAGAGCAGTGCTTGGTCCTGGCATTTCACCATTTGTATCTGTTGTGAGGGACAGTCTCATGTTCAAATCTTCAGAGAACTCTTGAGTGACCGGTGTTGAGGGATGCTGTGGTGTCAAAACAGAAGAAGTACCGGGTAGAGACTGGGCTAAAGTGTCATTGGGATCTTCCTCTGTAATCAGCTCCCAAGACTGGAAAACAAGGAATACCAGTTTTAAAGCTCATCCTAACATTCTTGAACAATGTGTAGTTAATATTATTTTACATTATCCAAGTCTCTGGGTTCAAGGTGCTCATTTTCTAAGTCTTCACTGATGTGGCGCCTGGAACGGAAAACTCTATGGGCTTCTTGGTGAATCTGCCGCTGCTGAGTATCGCTCTCAGTTTCCGAAATAACATCACTTTAAAAAAAAAACAAAAAACACAACACTTTTGTCTTTATGTCCCGTTGTAAAATAGGATGATATTTTGTAGTTAGACCTACATGTTAGAGGGCCTCTTCCATTGCGTTGAGCGGTTGTTGTGATTGACAAAATAGGTGCGACCCAGGTTATCCACTTTCTCCTCCCAGCCTGGTGGTAAGGGTGGCAGTAGCTGTTGTGGTCGCTGTGAGCCAGAGTCAGCAGAGTCTTCCCAGCCCTATAAAGACATGTTTGCCAAATATTTGAGTCTGTTTATTTCTGACACAAATTAACAGCTTATAAAAGAAAGTGATTAAAATGGGAACTAAAGCTTGGAAAGAGGCCGAATTGGCTGTGAGTGAGTTTTGCATTTTGGAGAGCTATGTTGTGGTTTTTGATGTTATTGTTAATATTTGCAGTAGTTATTTTTGTCTGACTGGGATAAAGTCTAAACCACATAGTGTGCAGACTAAGTTGAGAATGCATGTAAGTCTGCCACTACCAAAATTAATACAGAAAGAAGACTTATACAAGAAAGTGTTTAAGATGATATGTCAGTGAAAAAATGCTTTTCAGCAACTTTTCACAAAAGATTATAAAGTTATATTTGTACTCTTTTTTATGTATAAAAGGAACCCATAAAACATAAGCTCTGCGATTTATTTTTTCTTCATAAATAAAGCAAAGCGATGTAAATGACTTTTCCAGTGTCTGACCGGGACAAGACCTTGCACAGATTCTGGCAGCAAATAACTGTCTGAATTCTTAGAAGAATAAAGAAGCTCTATTCTCAAACCACACTGGATAAACACAAAATTTTATTACAGTTTTCTTTTCAAATAAGTAGAGGCAAAAGTTTATGTAACAGCATTTTGGTTAAGGTAATCAATATTTTATCAGTGTATCACGCCCTACCTCGGCTTCCTCCCTCACGTCTCCCACCTCATCTTCATGTCCATCTTGTTTTGGAAGATAGGCCATTTTTAGACGAAGGTAACCCTTCACCCTGGACTTATGACTGGAAATAAAAGATCAACAAACATTTGATAACAGTACACCAAACATACCACTAATCTGCACATTAAACTCATGTTTTAAGATAGAATCAATGTACAGCATTTTGTTTGTTTTCATTCAATAAGGTCATTCATCTGGTCAACTAACCTTCGGGGTCGCAGGAGAAAGTCTTTAAATGTGTAGGGGCGCTCCATGGCAGGGTCTTCAGTCTGGAAAACAAAAACACTTAAAACAAATATGCTAGTTTTAAGGCATTTGGGTCAACCAAAGCAATTTCTGTAATGGGAATAAAAATTAGTCATTTGGGGCTGTTGAGAAATTTAGTTCCCACCAAGGAGAAAAATAATGAAACCTCATACAAATTTTCTAAATGGTAATACTTCTTGTGTTAGAATAAAACCAAGTATTATATAGTGCAATTTAAAATGCAGAACATGTCTTTGCATTACATTATAATATTCTGGAAGTACAATCAAAGTGTAGTTAAACTGTCAAAATTGATCATAGATATTGTATTCTTCCAAAAATAGCTCAAAGAGAGACAAACAGTCACAGTCATAAGATGGAAATCCTCTTGAATATTACACTCAAGTAAAGTCAGGCCCTACAAGTCTTTGTTCATTCACCTTTACAGAGGTCAAACACAAAAAGCTACAGATAAGAAAACAACTGAGTATTCAGCAGTAAAACCGGCAGTACCACTGTCCACAGGTGTAAATAACTCACCGGCAGATGACTGAGAGGAACGTCAACTTGTCCCAAGAAATCATCTCTGGTCTAGAGGAAAGAGTAAAAACATTAATACTTTTTATGTGATATGTATGTTAGGGTAACATACTAGTTTCTGGGAACAAAGAAAGCCAGAGTTTACACCTTTTCAAATACAGCAGAATATGCCCAGTATTGCCTAAAATTGTCAAAGGTCCAGCCCTGTGGTTTATATATATATATATATATATATATATATATATATATATATATATATAAAATTTAAAATTTAAAATTTAACATACTGACTTTTTAGTAGTCTTTTATCAGCACAGGTTTCTTCAGGTATGCAAATAAAAAGCTTATACTTTAAGGATTTATAGACCTTTGATTTTATTAGGAGGAGAAAAAAAACTGTAAACCCAAAATCCAAATCCACCCATCACTGCCACAGAAAGAAGACACATCAGCCAAACAAAGGAGTGAGAGGTCAACACAGGAAAAGATGAGAGGGACATTGTCTGAATCAAAGAAGGCAACAGATGTGTCCATCCATGTGCTGTAATCAATGGTAAAGTGGAAAAGAGGAAGGACTGACAAAGAATGGGGTTGCACTGGAGATGCCCTTACTGCTGTATTGTTTACCTGTCCAAGATGAAAAAGCCCATTCTTGGATACAGCCTGTGTAGGACAAAAATCAACACTAAAGCACATAATAAAAGCATGCTAAAGCATGTTAATTCAGAGTGAAGGCAATCTACTAAAATCCAATCAACTAGGTACAATCAGTGGAATTCAATTATTTCAGTACAATTGGATTAATGTAGAAATCTCTGTATTCACAGCATGTAATATTTAGGTTTAGAAGTTAAATATATAACCCTCCCTTCAGAATTGATGAAAAACATCATTGACAAAATATCACTTTTGAATTACCTTTTTTTCCTTCCAGATAAATTGTGGGTCTGTTATTAACTCTAACAAGCGTTTTAACTAATGACGTGTACTTATAGTCAAGGGTCACAGTTGAGCCAGCAGCTGCCCCAAAGGCTAGGTTGGTCACATGCACATATAAGTAGTAAACCAGTTTGACTGCAGTCAACTATAACAAAATAAAGAGATGATAACATTGAATGCCCTGCTTCTTCTGGCCCAGTTGCATGAAGTTGCAAACTTCTAAACATAAACAACTGTTTCTAGAGTAGTGCACAGCCTGGTTTTTAATAGGAACATCTCCAAGTTGGGCAATAACAGAGTTCAGTTGAGAATAATCAAAGTGACACAGAGCACACCTTTAGGAGAAGTGGGTGAACATTAACCACTGGAAGGACTATTGCACTAGGCATCTGACACAATTGCTATTAAGTCAATTTATCATAATATAGGCCATTAAATAACTAAGGCTGTTTAAGGTTCCTTCACTGGGCAGGCATACTGCCTACCCATACTTAAAATCAACAACCACACTTGAGGCTAAAGATAGTAACAGCAAACACTCAGAGCAATGGGCAGAGTTATGGGTATTACCAAACTTTAGTATTACATTTCTCCATGCAAGTGTACTTTCCTGATTGAACTAGCAGCAGCTGGTTAGCAAATACCACAGAAAATTTTCTTTGACGTTTAAGGGAAATAAAGATAAGTATAAGTCAACATAGCTGCACCTCAGCTGTGTACAATAAAGACAGGAGAATATTAGCAGCATGTAGATTACACTGAAATTACAAAGATACATAATAAACAATAAATACATTTACAATAAACAACACATTTTACCTTAGGATCACTCCATGTGGAATCATTGTCAACATGTTGATCTCCTCCTCCTCCAGAATTAAAATAGATCTTGAAACGAGGCTTACTTCTTTGTGAGTCTCCACTTAAATTCAACACATAACCATTGGCCCTGTTCCTCTGCTGGGTCTCTGTGCCTGGCTGATTTTCTTCTCTGTTTACACTCCCAGTTTCTTGACGTTGATATAATTTTGGATAAGAGGAGCTTCTTTCTAGTCTTATTCTAGGGTAGCGCACAATGCGGTTTCCCTTTGAATTGGTCACACTGGCCATATTATGCTGTTGCCATTCTTGGTTGTCAATGTGACACTGAGGGTTTTGGTTTTGTTGGAGTTGAAAGACTACTCTCTGCGTTTCCCCATTAGCAGTGGAATTATAATCAGAGTTCTGCTGTTGAACACACCAGCCTGCTCCTCCATAAGGAAGAATTCGGACATGTTGGATATCGCTACCATCTGGGGATTTCCTTTGGATACTGATTCCACCAACACTGATACTTGGCTGGGCCCTGCTGTAAACGGTATAGCCATTGGAGCCAATACTGAAGACTCTTCGTTTGGGCAAGTTTGGCTCAGGAAAGCAAGTGGATGAGCTTGGTTCTGTATTGCAATACGGAGGAGGTGGCTGTAGTGGGACATGCTGGTTTGGAGGTTCGGGATAAGCAGGCGCAGGACCTGGAGGACTGTATGAAGGTGGCAGGACATCATCAGTGCAGATACTGGAATCTCCATTGTTAAATCCATTGGCACGCTGGAGAGAGATGTGCATGGAAGAGCTCTTGGTCGGCCGTGCTTCTGAGGAGAAGGAAAGTTGGGGAATAAACATAGACGAACTGCGCTTAAGTGAAGGCTCCGAGTACAGTCGTAAAGTCCTGGTTGGAAAGTTTTCAAAAGGCGACTCCTGGGCATGGGCTGATGCGGTTGGATCATGCTCTCCTGGTGGCTGCTCCTCTGAGTTCTCCTCCAGTATCTCCGGGGCTGTGTTACTGCGGCCAGAGCCAAAGTACAAACGCAGACGCTGTGCCATTTCCAAAGGTCCCAGAGCTCACACTTTTACTGTAAAGTACTTTTGAGTTTGAGCCTCGGTTTCCACTTCTATTCTTTTGCCGAGTCTTCTTTCTCTGCCCCTGTCAATTCCACACCCCTCCCACAAACCTTTTCCAGTCAACTGCTCTGTACTGACGTAACACTACGAGCTAAAGGAGCCACAGAGAGAGCAGACAACTTTTTAACTGCACACTGAACGGAGGGGCAGAGGGAGTGATAATAAGTGAAAGGGGTAAGGGGGAAAAGGGACTCTTAGCACTACTAAGCACCAGAGACAGACAGCAGAAATAGCCTGAGCCGAGTAAGGGCCAGCATTCCTGACATGATTGGATAAGAGCAGTAGGCGCTGCTGGTTTCTGAGGTGACAGTGGGTTAGAGTCATGTGACCACAAATGGCCACAGCACCTCAAGTTACAAAGCCACACTGCCCTCAAGTGCCAACTGGTACTCCTATTCAATCTTCTACCCCATTTAACACTCCCAATGGTAAGCACAAACTTCATTCCAACCAAGTTTCCAAAAAGCATAAAAAGCCATAAAGTGGTGAATAAAACAAGATATAAAGTCACTATATCCCATTGTCTGATTCAAAAACTGCAGTTGTCTTTAAGAAAAGTTTTTCAGATGAATAATATGTAGTCAGCCAAGTACTTCTGTTGGTTTTATAGGCCATTCGGCTTGCAGCAAGACACAACCCATCTGGAGGCTGTTCATACTGGTACACAAATATGCGTCTCTTCACAAACTAGACCTCTGAGAATGAATGTATGCGCACATCAATGTGCTCAATAAAAAGGATTATTTAACAATAGACTTTACCAATATATAGTATGCTTATTTGAGTTCTTTAGGTTTTGTGATGGTCACAAGAGTATAAAAATCAATTTGTTATCTTTCATCAACATTCTCACTTTTTCCAACAAGATATCATTGAGAATGTGTTGATAATTTACACTAACAGAATCCCTTGCTTGCATTGTATCAATAGTTCAGTCCTCCGGCTGTTGATGGACCAAATGGGTAAAAACGGATAACACTGCAGTGTTAAACTGCGTGGCACTGGCAAGATAAACAAACAAAGAGAACAGGAGAAGGAGCTAGAGGATGGAAACTGCAACTTGGCATCTCGACATGTACACTGAAATGACTCACTGAATACATTCACTGGTGTGTCAGCTTTTACTTTAAGATTAAAAGACACCAAATAATGTAAATGTGTAGTCCAATAACAGAGCACTGACAGTTTTACAGGACTACAATACAAAATATCCTTACACAATTGAACAAGCTACATAAAGTCATATTTACTTATGTACTTGCTAAATTGGGGTAAAGTCATGGTAAGAATATTAAGGTTTTCTATGAAATATACCATCAATCATTAGGTACAAGAGAACACTGAGCATTCACAGAGATACCACAGTGTTGGAGGAGTCTTCCTGGCACAGACCTAGAACAATATGCGCCTCCTTAGACATATAAGGAGAGGAGCGCTGGTATGACTGGTTCATTTTGCTTGTCTGTGTCAGGCACTAATCTATTGCCACATACACAAGGGAATGATTGAAGATGGTCTTATTTTCTTTATTGTATGCCATATTGGTGAAGTACACTAGAAAATATATAATGGTACATTCCCTAATTGTGTGTTTAAAAACTCAGTAAAAGCTACAAAACTACAACAAATAAAAAAACTTTGATCAACACCCACTCATTGCACACATTGCAGGGATTAGTTATTTAGTAGATACTTTAATTGAATTGAATGGGTAATTGAAGGACAGTCCATATTGAATTGCACAAAAACACACTTGCAAATAATTGAAAAGACAAAGAGACACCATTTTACCACAATCGTCATGTAGGTCACAATGAGATTATATTTTTAGACAAAATAACAAAAAACAGAAACAATGAGATACAAATTGGGAAAAATCTTACCAGTCGGTTTTCATCAAACACTTCAAAAAGTAGTCTGTGATTCTGTGGGCAAACCTGAGGCAACAGAAAAAAACAATATTAATATGGTAACACTGAGATTAGCACTAGAAGTAATTAAGCAGATTACACAATGCAGATGAGTTTGAAACCTCCAGCTACTAGTTTAAAAACTGCACTCTATTCCTATTAATCACAAAGGCAAGTAGTGTTGCGACTTACTACCAGCTGAGCTTCAGCATATTATGGACCTGGTTGGGCTCAGAACAACTTGATATCTGTTGCTGAATTTATTTGTCACTCCACATATTAAATGTGTTTATCAAACAAAATTACCACAAGTACTATCAATCACTTTACTCAGAAACAATCCCCTTGCTTCAGTTAAAAAACAAGTGGTCAGAGTCAATATGGAGGTCCAAGAAAACAAAATTTGCATTGAAAACAGCATCTTAGAATCTAACATCACAGATTTGGTATTATTATTTGAGCATCTACAGCTCACATTAGTTCTTTTTGCATTTTGAAACTATCAGTTTTTGAACAGATTGTACATACACTATTATTCTGGTGTTAGCATATGATGTCATAATACATTTTAATACTCAAGGAAAAAGGCTATACATTCAGTTCTTTTGTACCACAGTAAACCCCAACCCCTACTACATACACATAACTGCATGTCAACTACCAGAACTATATTGTTTTTATACATTAGTTTAGTTATCAGCTTATTTATCCTAGAAAAACTGAGAATGTTCATTAAAGATGTAAGAAAACTTACCCGAAAGTAAAATTCTTCATTCCATTTTGGATTTAGTGTCTGTAACAAAACATTACAAACTACAATTAAATCCCTCATAGAAAGACACACGTTCCGATATAGTATGATTGAGGACACCAGAGTGCAACACTTTGGGATTGTAAATCTATAAAGTGTTCACAGGTTTCAGCTTACTGTTATATAGTGCCATTATATTATATTATATTATATTATATTATATTATATTATATTATATTATCTTGTAATATTTTGTTGTGAATCATTGATTGCTATGGCAACGGTCCCAACTTTTCATCATTCTGAAACCCATGATAGGGTAAAACGTCACCAAAGGTGTCCCATATATTAGGAACACAAAAGTATGTTATGTTTTTTCTGCCCCACAAAGCACTGCATTGTCAGCTATTTTTATCCTATAAGCCTAGCATGGCCACTGGCAGCATATGTGTGCCTACATGACTCCCAAGGAGGGTTGGCTAGCCTAATCTGCACTACATGAAAACAACAAGTGAAATGTAACAAATTGGAGTATTTACTTTATACAACAATGTAATTAAAAATGTCAAGTCTATAAACAATATGGTAATTGTTGTGACAGGCCTCCTTGTTATGTTTTTCCAGAAAAATATTGCCCTAGAAGAGATTACTTAGAATTTAATTCAAAATAGAACTGACAAAGCCAAGTGTACAGTCAGTGTAATTGTGGTGGGAGAAGATTACCCACACACAAACAGCCAGTCTAATAAAAAGTAAACACACTATTGAATCTGAATAAAGCAATGAAGAGGCAAAAGGAAACTAATACTAAAATCCCCAAGACCCTGGTATCCTCTGCTCTCTACAAGGTGTGTGCAAGTTGTGTCTGTTCAAGGCTGGTCTTAAAGATCTGTGTTAACCTTATGCATACACTATTCCTGCTACTACTCCTCAACACAAACTATACAAATAACATCCATGTTTTGGGCTTGAGTTGCTCTTACTGATTGATCCCATAAGATGTTTGTTCATTATTTTGGCTTTGGCTTCTTGTCTCTGTTATTGGATATCTAAAAGTCAATTCTCCATATCCACCGCTGTGAAAGGCTAGCTGTATCTCAATTAATTGTTTAGGATTTATACTGAACTTGGATTAAAAAGGTATACTCACCTTTTTAATGGTTTTGGTCTGAACTAAGGCAAGTTCTCGGTTTTCATCTGCGACATAAAGGGACAGCTTCGCATAAGGGTCACTGTAAAAAAATAAAAAGACATGACAGTTCTTCATGGAATGCACATAACATTTTTTTTATTTTCAGCACATATTAGCATATGGATTTAATCAACAATGAATAAAGCAAAAGGATAAAACTAATTCTATCAAATTAAACAAATCAAAACCCCATATATTACTGGGCAATTCATAAATCATAAATAATCGAGAGGTCTACAGCCAACACACTGTTGGTAAAAAAATTTTAATCATCAAAAATCTTGGAAATCAGTATGAAGGAAATCAAATTGTGATAAATTTTTGGTCATATCACCCAGCCTCCCATATCACCTGCTCCACATAACAAAAACAATATTTACCCATTATTTGTATAAAATTAGTAGTATACATTTTAAATTTTTGTTTTGTTCAGCCCTTTTACACCTGCATTTGTTTTTCTGTTCTTCAAACCTAAAGCTGAAAGACGAGTGTACCGCAGATAAAAAACTGCTGCATTTGTAGATTGAGAGATAAAGACGTAATTTAGTATTGACAAAGCAAAAAGTACTAAAAATAGACACTGCAGTAAATATAGACCAGAGCGCATGAGTCAAAGCAATTTCAAATCAGCACCAACTACAAAAAAATCTCAAATAATTGCTAGACAAAACTGGTATTCTTTCACTTCAATCGACCACATTAATTCACTGATCTTAATCCTGGAGAGAGGACAATGTCTGATTCATACCTAATAGTGTGTAATACATAGCAATCATCGCAAAATTTGTTTTATCCGAGCTGCGTTGAGCACTTTGGTCTTGAGGAACACTGCAGCAAAAGACAATGTAATTCTAAGCCTGAAATAGTACACAAGCAAAATGGCTAATTGATGTCTTGAGAAACCCTGCGGCCTTTAATTGTGTGTTTAGATACGTGTGTGATCTGGTGTGACTACACAAAAACCGTAATTGCAATGCATGGTGCATCTATCTCGTTCTTTAATTAGGAGAGCTGAATGAGGAAGCCGAGGGTCAAAAAGTCTATGCTAAATCTACTGTTCAATTCAATATACTATATTATACTATACTTTTTTAAATTGAGAGTTAAGATTACATTATGCTGATAGCAAAGCAAGCTCTTGCAGACAAACATGGAAGACATGGCCTGTTAGTATTTTCATGCCAACAATTTAATTAGCTTTTACATTTAACAACTACTTGAAATTGGGACTATATGCCTACGCTACAAGGGAAAACAGAATTACAGGTACATTTCATTTTAACTTCTGAATGTTTGTGTTACACTTCAGTACATGGGCAGGCACACAAAGGAAAATAACAACAGACGAACAGCCACACTTGAACATTGGACATGCTAAAGATTAAAAATTATCTCTCTGCTGTATTCCATGCGTGAGCTATGTAATGTAATTATTACTCAACAGAAAACTTTAAATGAAGAGCATTAGTTAATAGACAGTTGGGCAATCACTTATTAACTCTTCGTTCAAGGTCTTAGTTTATTATATTGAAGGAATCTAGCTAAACACAGTTCATCCCTCACAGCTCAAGAATACAGAGGTCCTTTAATAATCAGTAGGTGATGATACTCATCTATCCCTCAGAACATATTTGTATATTGCAATATTGCCATTCTTGAGGCAGTGACAACACAGATGTTTCCTAAAATACAGTATATTTTAACTCACCTGGCTCCAATAATATCTTTTTTTGCCAGATCAATTCCTGCAATGACCTTAACCCGCAACACCCTGGTTTCATGCTGCAAAGAAAGACAACACAGGTATTAAATAAAATACTCAACATCCATAAATTCACATTAAAGCTACATAGAATTTGACAGAGGTCATTTGAGGTTCATATCAGTCACTTGATAATGGTAACAATTCTACCCAAATTGAACCAAATAATATAATATAATATAAGGCAATATACAGTGTTTGATTTCTTTACATATCTGGTGAAAATAACAAATTTACTCCTGACTTTCTTACTTGCAAAGCAGGCTTATTGTGCAATTTGATTCCAATTTAAACTAATGAAAATTAATTTACATATCTATACAGATGTAATTGAAGGCTTAAATAGGATATGACTAGAATCAAAATGTAAAGAGCTTCCCTTGTTTGAAGGATTAGCAGTAACTGCTCTGACTTTGATCAAAATTGATTAAAAATTGTCCAGTGTGCAAAAAAAAGTCAAGATATTATTATTATTTTTGGCCATATTGCCCAGCCCTAATTCAGCCTTAGACACATATCTGCACATTGCTGACAAATGACAACATACAAAACACATCTGATTTTTTTTATATTATAATAACAGCTGTGTTGATGCATTTATCAATTTCATATTTTGTAAGTTGGTGTCATTTCTTCTTAGTATGGTCTAAAGGAGTTTTTTATGATTGCAACACTAACAGAATGTTTAATAAGGAAACATCAGTTATGATTATTTAAGTACAACTTAAATAATTGTACTTGCTCTAAACTAAATCGTGCACATTAAATTCATTAATTACATAATGTACTATATGAGAAGTGTAACTGGGCCTCTACTCCAGAACAAATCAAATCAAAAACTACCCCCAAAAAGACAATCAGACTCAGATCACTAAACTTAGCTGTGTTGATTTATAAGATACAGTATAGTAAAACTTTAGGCCTATATTATGTGTCGATTATTAATTATTACATGGTGGTGGTAGTGAAGACTTCTGCTCTGCGTAATAAAATGATACAGTAGTGTTTGTCTGCACTTAACACACACACAGAAGTACCATGGGACACTTGTGTACTGTGCACATGAGTAACTCAAATGGACACTGAAGGACTGACGGTCTGTCCACTCACTCATAAGCACAGAAATGGACCGGAGGCGGACAGCAGCCACATTTATACTACGATATGTGGATCTGGGTGATTGCTTGTTAGCCTCACTGTCAGCTAATGTCAACGCCGCTCTATGTAACCCTCTATTCCCATCTCCCGACCATGGAATAACATATTTAGCTTAATGCTTACCTCGTCCTCTGAAAGTCCATATATCGGCTCGTAATTCGTAGCCATAAAGCCCGCGATCAGCAATGCACAGAAGCCAAATGGCAGAGCTAGCTAGCTAGCTTTGAACAATAAAGTCCCACTTTGCTCTCTGTACTGGTGGCGGTGCTCAAGTTGATGTTACGACCCGGTTCTTTGCATAGGGCTCGAGGTTTAACTGTATCCAGAAAGTGTAAACACCGTGACCTTTCTGTCCGGGACACAACTCCGGGCTATCAAAATCCACAACGCTCTATTTGTTTCAAGAAATACAGAGGGCTTTTGTCAACTCCAGGCTTATCCTGCGAAATTCTGACACTTGATTTCCTCCTAAAGCACCAACCAATCGAGTAGCAGCTAAACATGATGGAAAACGCTCCGGACCAACCAGACTCAGTTTTTTCCCACTGTCCCTTCGTCATATGTGAAGAAGGCGCGGCGAAGGAACTGAGACCTGCTCGACTCAATTCAGCCACTGTTCTGTCCAGTTTTGCATTTCTCTTCTCTCGATAACAACAAATATATTAAAGGAACTGTATGTGAAATTTTTATTTTAAATATCTGTGTTCCCAGGTATGTAGTAAATGTGTTCAAATTAAATAGATTAAAGCTTTTACTGATGCATTTTTTTAAATTACAAATAGGCTACATTTGGACGTGATGTCCACTTTATTTATGTTATAATTTGGTGTTTTTGTTCTCAAGACGAAACCAGAAAGCAGCAAAATGAGCCTCACATAGACTGTCATTTGGGTTGCCGTTTTCAGTGCTGAAGTGTTAGTGCAGCATATGAAGGTTTTGAGCTTTTACGTGAGACATGGCCTTTCCATTACTTCTATGTGTAACTCTGCAGGCTTAGGCATTGGCTATTGGGTTAACCCAGGATCAGTTGTGATTATAGTAGTCTACCTTAAAAACGTAGATCAGTGTGATTATTATCAAGTGATTTGCTTTGTGTTAGGCCTATAGCTTAACACCGTTGCAGTTTTGGAATAGCCCGTCTTTACTTTATACTTCTGTTTTATTTTTTATAGTCCTCTAGATACAGGTCAGTGGTTTATAGTCTAAATGAGATTGTGTAGCTCCTCGGCCCGCCTGTAGGTGTCCCTATCTAGTCGTATACTATTGCATTGTAATCTTTTCCCAGTCATATCATATGTGCAGCTCGCGTGCTATTTAAAAGAAAACCTAAATAATTAAGCTATTGTGAAACTCTGGATTTAACACTGAAACATGTCAGAAGAAGGTCTTTACTGCGATAAAACAAAACAAATGCCCGCAGACATGGAATCTTGTAGAAATAGACTATACGGGTAGAGATAAATAGACACACAATCTGAACATCTGTTTGACTGCTAATCACATTTCCTGGTTTGGTCTAAATAGGGCATATTATATGACATAAGCTTAGGCTATCTGTCTTGGACAAAGTCGCCATGCCACAGTGAAGTTTTAAAGTAGTTCACATGCCACCTGCAGGCAGAATTGTATTTGGCTACTATTATATTGCCTTGTATTTAAGTAACTTTCTGGAGGAAAGTGCACAACGTCTCCAGGAGGATGTTATTGCTTTTACCTGCAATGTTCCACAATACATCGTCAGTATCGTCAGTCATCTGACCTGTAACTTGAATCACCTGTTTGTCTTCATTAAGTTTTATATAACATTCCAGGTAAAGCAGGAACATCTCCATGGAGAAAAGTGGGTGGTGTCCCCTTCCAACAGAAAAGTTACAGAGTGCACTTTTAGGTTACAGCTTTAGGCTTTTTTTTAACGTGTTCATATGAGGTAGTCATCAGAACTTGTCACCTTTTAATTATGCCTACAAAAATATGTCCTCAAGTTTGTTCTCATGATATCCGCATATTTAAACTTAGCTTTAATAATAATAAGACTCGGAGAACATTATTATTGTCTCAAAGAACACCTGGTGCTACTTTTTAACTTTCAAGAGAGCATTCCTGGCCTCCTTTCTTCTTATTAAATTTATAGAGCCTTACACCCAAAGCTGTATACGATGCATTATTCATTCACTTTATACTTGGTGGTGGTAAGTTACCTTTTGTAGCCACAGGTGCCCTGAGGATACAGAAACAAAACTGTCAGTCTGCGCTTTTGGCCCCTCCAACCAACACTCACGCATGCACCTTATCCATAATGTGGGAAGTGTCCTAGACACAAAAATTGTTTCCATATTAACAGGTCTCCCATTTTTGCTTAGCTTCTTAGATCAGACAAGACTGGGCATTGATCTGCTTACTTGATAAATCTATTTCTTCTGCTTGTCAGCGATGCATGTCTGTAACAAAAATATTTCTCCATAGGGGATGAATAAGTCTAAGTATAGACTTATTCATCCCCTTAGAATAAGTCTAAGTAGGCAATCAGAAATAATAAGTATTTCTGATTGCCTTGTGATTTGTGTTACTGGGATTTATGTTAGTGTTGCTTCCTCAAAAATGCTTCTGTCCTGTCTATTACCTTTCTGGGCTTCTTGGAAAACAAATGGTCTCGATTTGCATTGAAGAATACCAAAATATACAATATTTAACTTAAAAGATGCCTAAAGATATCTTTAGGAAGCTGTTTCTGTCGCCTCTAGGCTCCAGCCTACATCCTCTGCTGTATGAGTTTCCATGGAAACAAAGCGCTTGCAAAACCTTGGTAACTTGTTTCCCTCTCCTGAGGAGAGCATCTGTTCGTTTGACAATAGACTGTGCTACAATTTTCTGCCGAAGCTCCAGTGTTTAATACTCCCCTATGCTAAATTTTATAGCAAAGTAAGAACTATTTTACAACCATATTTTTAAAGGAGACATATTACGCTTTTTGTGGTATTTAGTATTAAACTGTGGGTCTATATGTAGGCCTACAACAAATGTTTATTTTACATTTTGTTCATGGTAAGTAGGCCTATTTAGACATAACATTGCCTATCAGTGTTATAGGGGCAAATGATACCTTACAGCTGATGTCATCAAAATTTTTTTTGGTTGTGAAGCTAACTTAAGGCTCTGCTCTGTCTGAAGCTCTGTTATTCAAGTTATACAGTTGAGCTGATTTTGTGCTGTTAACAACTAGTCCTCAAATATTAAAATCAAAAGCTATAGCATTACCCAACAGTCATTCACACAGATCAAACACTGAAAAGAGATCATAAATGCTCGCATGATCACAGGTTTCAGGTGTTGTTTAAACTATTTTGTAGGGTCTAAAATCTTATCAGGCTGTGTTTGTTAATGTGCACATTGTGTCACCCCTGGTGTGATGTCTCTAGAAAGTAGGTTTTTGATTGATTTAATTGATTCAAACCAGCTTGATAATAGAAACAGGTCCACTGAACTGTTCAAAATAGCTCTACCTCTTCACAGTGAAATTTCACCATAGTAAGCAGTAGATTTTCATGTATATGTTTTAATTGTTGAAAAAAGTCTATGTGACATTTTTTAATCCTACATGTATGACCAGAGTCAGATTTTTTTCAAATAATCACAAGTACTTACAGCGTAGTGGGCAGAGACAGGGGTAAACTGAATTGAGTGCTCAAGCCTCAAATGTCAAACAATACAGGGTTACTCAAACATGCATAAATAAATTAATACAATGCTGAGGGAGCATGGTGATATAAGCTTGCAGCTGCTGATTTTGCCTTATATGTCTTGTGGCCGTAGGCTATGTAGGTTTGTCAGAGCAGAGGCCTGCTACATCTTATCTGGGCATAGGCCTGACATTAAAGCTGCTTCCTTTAGAAATATCCACAGTTATGATCTAAACTTATTTAGGGATTGGCTCCACAAAACTAATCTAAGGGCATATAGGCCTAATAATGGCATCACTTTCTGAAGCTACTCTGGAAAAATATTTTTTGTTTAGGCTATTTATATGCCGTTTTTTTGTTTCATATGGACTAGCACAGAAATGACAGCGATATTAACAATAAATAAAGTAGGAAAAATGGCACTCTGACACAGAAAAATTAGGCCTACCTGTCCACCAGCTCAATGCATAGCCTATTAAACTATAGGATCATTGAACCTATTGGACATAGGTTACTTCAGATAGATAGAAAGATCCCCAAAAGGCTCAATAAAGTATAATAAAGGATCATTTTTCAATATCAACAAAATGCAATGTGCATTTTGCAACACCGCCAATGTGTAAAAAGTGCGTGTATTCAAGGGCGAGGGAATATGATGACGGCTTCTGCCTAAAACTTGTTAAACAAGTCTTCCCAAAGCAATCCGCGGGATAGGGCTTTCTCAGAAACAGGGCGTTATAACCTCGGCTCCGCCCCAGAGCGTGAGAGCTGTCAGCGAAGCCTTCGTTCATCCAGACGGTTCCGCCGGTATGCGCACCTCTGTAATCCTGCATCCGTGTTTCACAGCTCGGGAAACCAACTCTACCCATCGGGAAAAGGTCTTTGCCTGAGGACAGTTTATGTGCACTGTCATAATTAAGATCCTGTCAAAATGAGGTAAGGCAGTCTTTTATCATTTCACTGTTCTTCAGACTCCATCGATTGATAATCACAAGTAACGCTCCTTGCGCTACTGGTGTTTATCTTACTTGAGGTTTACCTAAATTATTTATTATAGGCAATCTAAAGGTTTTGAGTTGACTTGTTTTCAACAGGTGGTCATATCGATAGCAAATTCTCAGTAACTGTGGAGATTTACTTTGTCTTGACTAACAAAATTGGGTTAGTCTGTTTCTCTAAGAGCCCTATATTTTCTGGAAACTAACGCAGGATAATGTTTTTTTATTCCATGGAATGAAGTTGGAAGCTGTGAACCCATGGTTTGCCAAGTGATTTCCTTTTGCGTAGAAGGAAGGTAGTAAGGTACTCATTAAGTCTGTAGTGTACTGGGATTTCTGTAGGCTTCTGCTACATTTAATCCACTCATTCACATAGATCGATGGTCATTCTCTGGCACATGTTGTCACAATGTCCAGGTGCCAATGCCGGAGGAACTCCTTCAGGCCTACTCTCACGGCCACCTAGGTCATAGCATTAAATTGAATTCAAATCTATAGGTCCAATCCAGGCCTAATAGCGTAATAACACTTATTTGTATTTTACCCAAAATAGGCTACATCATAGAGTAGACTATTGACAGTTGCTATGGCACAACATACGCCCATGTCACCAAAATAAAGTGTCCAGCTTTATCATTAAAATAGGTTTTGTTTCAAGAGGTTTCATAAGACTGCTTCCTGCTCAATAGTCATCTGCTAATACTTTGCTTAGGGCTATCTCTAATTATCTCACCTCAAGTCTTTTCAATGTAACATGTAATGAGAAAGACATATTGGCTAATTTATTTACATTTGAAAACCCCTATCCACAAAGAATGTAGGTCCAATAGCAAAGAACATGTTAGTCAGGACATTAGATAAAGTGTAAAGTAATAAAGTATTTTTTGTTCTTTTGTTTTTTTGTTTTTTTCCTAGCAACACACGACAACCCAAGCAGTGAGCCCTGAAGTAAAAAATACAGGTGTAATAAATATTTGGAGGACTTGTGTTATTTTCTTTCATGGTTAACAAACAATTCATATATGTTATTGCCATTCATATAAATGACATTTTTGTGTATTTGGATCAGATCTAGAATAACATTTTCAAGTTCATACAATCAGAAACAGTTTAGACTTTTAGTACAAACAGCTAAGAACCTACAACCTATGAGAGTGATAGAAAGGCATAAAATCAAGGTAGAAATGTTGCTACTTTTACTTTGCATTGTATTTTTGATGCACTGTTCCCTTTACCCGCAGGACTGGGCAGGGCTAGGGTGTTCCTAGAAAGGTGTTGTTGGTTAATGTTTCTAGGAAGTGAGCTCCTGTTTGAGCAGGTCGAATGCTGTAACATGAGTAATTTAAAAAATAGTTTTGTCTCTCAAGGAACTACCATTGACTGTGCACATATCAGGGCCAAATCCTTAACCAGCTGTTCTAGACAACATGTAATCTTTGTGCTAGTGCTATCAAAGATTCATTCACATCAAGGATCATATAAAGTTAAATATCAAACCTGAAATGACTGCAAATCACGTTTAACTGTTTTCTTCGTACACTCTCATAAAGCATGATCAGTTTCCCAGAATCTACATACTTAAAGTCCAGATTTCACGCAGGATTAATCTGCATTGGTCAATGTTCTCAGCAACTGTGTGACTCTGAATAATGAACACCCAAAAGGTTATTTTCTCATTGCTTTTGCTTTGCTGCACACTAGTGATTACTTTTGACGTGAGATGTGATCTTACTGTGAAAACTAATTTTCAGTGTTAATGTAGGTCCACTAAAATACAGCATAAAGCAACATGTGAAAGTATAATAATAATAATAATAATAATAATAATAATAATAATAATAATAATAATAATGTTAAGGCTAGCCTATATTAGATTTGTGCTGTTGGCTAACTGGCAAACAGTTGGCTAACTGTTGTCAAAGCTTAGCAGCTTAGTCTCAGTTTGGGTTCTTGATTATGTAACTCTGCTATATGCAGCAGAAGGATACTAATCCTGTGGGTTGACCTTAATGCCAATTAGCAGATCATAGAAACAATTGCAAAATTACTGTAAAAATAGAAACAATTGCAAAATTAGTGCAAAAATAGTGACAGGATTATTACAATGGTGGCTATAACATAAGATATATCCTGTGCAGATGTTAAGATGCCCAGGCAAACACACACTTGTTGATGTTAACACAAATTCAGCTTTGATCTGGCCTCTCATTGCATTTCATTCTCTGAAACCAAATGAGATGATATTCTTTTGCCATTTAAACAAGATTTTTGTTAGTAGGCCTACATAATTTACTAAGGAGTGGAGCATTATATTAGTAAACATTAGGTTAGTGCCATTTATTTGAAAAAGAGATTTGAAATCTGCAACTCAAACCTTTTTGCTGTAAGGTTAAAGAATCAACCACTGCCACTATATCACCACCAAAAATCTTAGAAGGTTCTGTTATTCACATTCTCCCATAAAAAGTAGATCAACTGGCATAGGATGCGAAACACTGAGCAATTTCTGCTTTATAAAGGTACAATGTGCTATCACTGAAGTGACTGTCAAGGTTTTGTAAAACTGTTGATTGAACATGAACATGTAGGCCTAAAATGTTTTCACCCTTTATTTTCACACTCATGAACATCCTGTCTAAAGTAAAAATGTCAACACTTTTGCAGTGCAGATGTAAGACCGAGCTCCTGATGGAGTAATATTCTGTGGACATCTTTGAAGTGAGGGCATACTGAATGCTGTAGAAAAGAATCTACTAATGCTCTGTTATTTTTTTTTTACCAGACACTTTTATCAAGGGCTAGATAAAAAGTAATTTGCCCTTGGATTTCCATAAAGCACATATTTGTAATTACACTTTTGCATTGCAGTATTTAATAAGGCACAATTCAAAATTAAGTATACAAAAGCATATTGTGTAGTGTGCAGTAATAGTAACTATTGCGTTTAGTCATTTTTTGCAACAACCGCAACAACCTTGTCGAATTCCTCAATTCACAACTTTTTACTATTGGTCAACAATAAAATAAAATAGGGTTATTATTGGTGCCTGCATCCCAATGTTGAAATTTACAGGCTGTCAAATCGTGGGCCAAATCAGGCTCTTGTTGTCCTTGATAAAAGCTCCAACTGTTACATAATCAGTCATGCTGTACACACCAGCCGGCAGAGGTATACAGTACCCTCTGCTTTTTAATCCATTATAAAGCCACAGGAGATATTTCCCTTCAATTTAAGCAGATTATTATTTATAGTATAAAATGCATTCTGTTTTCATGTTTTATGCTAAGGTTTCTGCATATACCAACAAAGGAAGTCACAGGCAATGCATACGAGTTGTCCTTGAATACAAGTTATGGCATGTTCCTGTTGAAAACCCGCCTGTCTGTTTTTCTACAGGAAAAAACAACATGGTGCCATGATGAAGGAAATCGGTCTCCTGTTACTGTTTTTCTTTATGGCCAGTGGAAAAGTTACAGGTAAGTGACACTATCTTATCGTCAGTGTATAGTCAAAAACAGGAACCACAGTCATGTCCATTTTTCATGTTATTTCACTTTTGATGTTCTGTTGTATCCATGGGTTTCAGAATGATGAAAAATTAAGACCATAGCAATTAACAATTTAAAACAAAATCATGGGAAAATCTGGTATGTCTGGTATGTGATGACTTTTCATTTGGATTTATTGTCAACTTGCATTTAGGCCTTGGTCCTCCGGGAAAGCCAATTTTGACAAACTGTCGCTCCCCTGAAAAGGAGACTTTTACATGCTGGTGGAAGCCTGGCTCAGATGGAGGACTGCCTACCACCTATGCCTTGTACTATCTTAAAGACAAGTGAGTGAACACTTGTGAGTGAAAATATGATTGGCTTAAGAGTATGAATAATAGATTGTATAGAAAACTGAGAAGATGTGCTGGTTAATCATGTGAATAACTGAACAATGGTTTTGCACTTTTTAAAATGGACAGAACGTGTACTGGGACTCTTAACATATAACACTGTGTATGTAATAGGGAGATTATGCATTTAAATACCAGGAAAGCAACTGTCTGTTACAGGAACAATATGTATGAGCATATGACAAACAATGTACTCTTCTCAAACGCATCCACAGTATGCCACATACATAAGCCACATTATGTCACTTTTTAGCCACAAAACTGACTAAAATAAACCCCTTACTCTACTCTTGCATCTCCACAAACCTGACTTTTATTTGGCCTCCTGCTTGTTTTTATGGAAATGCTGTTTCTTTGGCTATAACCTTCGATAGTAACAGTCACAAACCTTATCTATCTCCAAGGAGAATCTCCCGAAATATGGTTTTAACTAAAGATTACCTGAAAATTTAAAGGCGATAGCTGTTGCACTAAAAACTGCAAATATCTGCCAACTGATATATCACCCTGCCAAAATGGCGGTCTATGTCTATGTAAATTGGCCAACTGCCATGGAATCATGCGGATAACGTGCCACCTCCAGAAAGTTACATACTGTTCTTTTAAGGACAGATCAGTGATTAAAGTGTCAAAAACATGGTTTATCACCAAGAGATATTCTTTAAACAGATAAAAAAAGGTTTGCCATTGCCAGTCTCCATGACATCCATTTCCTGTGAGAAAGTGCTCTGGCCAATCAGCTGGCTCCACACCTATGACAACAAAGACACATGTCCTTGTTACAGCTGCTCAGTTATATGTATGGTCAAAAAAAACCTCATACATTACAGTGATGCTTCCCTTTTGCACACACAGCCAATTACACTTCATTATGTGAATGTTCTTCTTTTTCTTTCAGCTCTGAAGCATTATATGAATGCCCTGATTATCACACAGCAGGCAAGTACTCCTGTTTCTTTAACAAGAACGAAACATCTGTCTGGGTCAACTATAACATTACTGTTGTGGCCGCCAATAAAATGGGGAGAACGTTTTCTGATCCAGTGGATGTGGATGTTGCTTACATTGGTAAGTATAAAAATTATACTGTATATTTAAAAACAAATAATAAACAAATACCCAGAGGCTTCCATTTCATTAAAATGTAATTGATATATCCATGTGCCATAGGCCTCCACAGTGGCACAGTTTATGGCACAAACATGTACTGAAGATTTTCTTTGTCGTATAATGTTACGGCTATATATTATATATACTGTATAGGTTATATTTATTGATATGAATGTGAGAATGTGTGTGTATTTATTTATCAATCATTCATTCAGTAATTTTAGACACTGATGCTGTGCTTCATTGTATTTTGTACAATAACAATATATCTCTTTTAACATAATCCTGTAATTACTTGGATTAATGTATGATGAAGAATCTGTTACATACCCATGAATTTACCATTTGAGTGCATTGTCTTCTCTTTGATGTGACTCTCCTGTGTCTTTGCAGTCCAGCCCCATACGCCTGAGAATGTGACAGTGAATGTGATGGAAGACAAGGGTTGGCCCTTCTTGCGCGTGTCCTGGGAATCACCTCACAAGGCTGATATCCGCTCAGGATGGATCACTCTGATCTATGAGCTCCGGAGCAAGATGGAGGGGGAAGAGGAATGGGAGGTAATGATATTACCAGTGTGTTAAAAGTACTAATGCTTCCTCTGTTAAGTCTTTAAACGGGATGCATTTTCTATAACCATGTTATAAAGCTGTGCCATCATCATTAATTTACTCAGAGTTGTATTAATCAGACTCTGGGTCACAAAACATGTCACATAGCAATTTTTCCACAATAAAATCTGTAAATGAAAATCTGCTGCTTGAGACTGTGGCCATCAATTCTGCAGTTTTGAAAAAGATGTCTTTTGACCCATTATTATTACTAAGCCATTTTAGATCAATACTGCTGTTTACAATAATGTAAAAAATATATCTATGAATGTTATAGTTTAATAATACAAAATACACACAAAATAATTTGGGGTTTTGTATACAAATTTTTTCGGTCATGTGTTTTTCCAGGAACATTTTCCCGGTCAGCAAAAGACATTCAACATTTTCAGTGTAAGATCAGGAAGCTTCTACCTTGTACAGGTGCGCTGCAGACCTGATCAC
This sequence comes from Taenioides sp. WSHXM2023, assembly GCA_029959045.1. Classification (NCBI taxonomy): domain Eukaryota; kingdom Metazoa; phylum Chordata; class Actinopteri; order Gobiiformes; family Gobiidae; genus Taenioides; species Taenioides sp. WSHXM2023. Next base: position 27,449,314 of record CM057085.1, read on the forward strand.
GGCTTTTGGAGTGAATGGAGTCCTGTGACCAAAACCAAAGTGCCTAAACGTGAGACATTGTGAAACATTTACATTACAATATGGTATTAAAACACAATATTATAATGAGTAACAATTACATAATTTACATTTATTTTATAGATTTTTTGGGGCAATCTCTGTGGATTCTAATTTTAGTTTTCTCCTCCTTGGTCATTCTCATTCTTGCATGGATTATTTACATGAATAGCCATAGGTAAAGATTCTTAAATGCATGATTTGTGCTGTTACTTATCTGGTGCTGACTTATGGTTCTTTGTTATATTTGAAGTTTGAAGCAATGTATTCTACCACCGGTTCCTGGTCCTAAAATTAAGGGATTTGATCATCAACGTTTGAAGGTAAGGCAACAGAAAATTTTAATCAGTATTGTATATTGTTTAAAAAAATAAATAATATTAAACGTCAATAGTGCCTTCTCAAGTAAAAGTTAGAACATTTTTGTAACCCTTGTTCTTCCTGTGTTGGTAGAACGGCAGTTATAAAGATGGTTTAAGCGCATTGATGATTCCTGAATATCCTCCAGCCTCCTCATCCAACTTCGATGACCTGCTGGTGGAGTACTTGGAGGTATTTGTCAGTGGCGAACAAGAAGCATCCATGGAAGAAGGCAAAGATATGCCGGACCACTACTGTAAATCCGAAAGCTCAACATGTGACAGTGACTCTGGCCGCGGCAGCTGCGATAGCCACACTCTGCTGATAGACAAATGTAAAGAGACAAGTAAAGGTGAAATAAACTCCAATTGTGAAGATGCCATAGAGCTGGAGATATCCCAAAACAACCAAGATGAGAAGATGTTGAGCTACCAAGGCAGCCCTGACACATACAATGGGCGAGTGAAGACATGGCCCTCTGTTTTTACACCTCTGCCACAGTACACAAGTGCAATCCCACAAAAGACTTCCTTGGAAATTGTGAAACAGCACTGCTTTTCCGATTCCTTATTTCCACCTGGTTCCATGTCATCTAACCTCATCAACCAAAATGAGTCTTTTGGGCCGAGCTACTGGGAATTTAGCCTAAATAGCAAGCAACTACCTCAAATGCATCCACAAACTTCAAAGCATCTCCAGGCTCATAGTGATATCAATATCAGTAAAAAGGCCAATGAAATTCTGACTCTGTTCAAATCTACACAATATGTGGAGGTAAAAAAAGTGAATAATGAGGATATGGCTCTTCTACAGCCTGAGGAGTCAACCAGCCAAAGCCATGCTGAGGGCTGCCCCCATGTACATCAGGGAGAGGTTTACAGTAAGGTCAAAGGAGTGAACAGTGATGAAATGTTACTTCTGGAAAGTGGTGTAAATGTAACGGCACATGAAATGGACAGGTGTTTTTGTGACAAGATGGAGACACATGCAATGAAAGAGAGTGGTTACATGTCATCAGCTAATGTTTGGAAGCACAAACATCCCCCCATGCAAACCCTCACCCTGCCAGTGCAAGAAGATCAGAAACCATTTGATGCAAATGGTTATGTTGACACTGCCACTATGTTCTCAGTGCCCATGTATTAAAAGCCCAAAGACTGGGACAAACCATGGCCTGTTTTTCATGTCAGAGCTATACTGACAAAGTGACTGCTGCTTCAGAAAATGATTGTATTTTGTTTCCACAAAAGAAAATGATTTATCTTTTTCACTGAAATTTATATTTTAACACTCCATATGATGTTTTGATGTCTTATTTTACATTGTGTATTTTGGCAAGGGAAAGGTTACTGCCCTTAACATAAACTCTTTGCTGTGAAAACATTTAATTGTAGCAGTGCAATATATGTGCGAGTGAATGCTTGTCAGTCTCAGTGTTACGCCCACTGAGCAAATGAGAAATATGAAAGAAGAGCAATGAATGTACACACCATGCAAGACAAATTCAAACTATATAATGTTTCTACAATTCTAAAGGTGCACTACATAATATTGTTTAGTGGAGGCTATGCCATCAACTTGTCTCCAATTATGTTTTTATGGGTTTCAGACAAATGATTCCTTTATGATTGGAATGATTTTGTGAGAATCTTTCCCCATTCAAAAACTATTATGCTTTGATTTTAATTGCTGTCGTGACGGAAGAATATTGTTGCTTGAAACTTATTGGTGGTGTGATGATGTCACATTTCCAGGTGGGGGACAAGAGCCAGATTTCATGGTATTCTCATAAGAAATATCTAAAAAGTAAATTCACAAATGCTGAACCAGTTAATTTCTTTTAGTGGCTATATCATAGAGATGACTTGCCTGGAAATCCAGAAGGATATCTCTCTGTATTTGTAATACAGCTCCATATCCGTCTGGTCCCCGTCTCCTCCGCCCTGTTTGAAATGCCCGGTTCGACACGGTCGTGCAATCTGATTCGTTCATTGAAGTGACGCATCCTTTGCCGGCAACGTCACTCTTAGGCGGCGGAAGTTCCCCTCAGTTTTGAATCAAGATGGCGCACTGGAGAGCTGAAAGTTTCTTCCATTCAGCTTTCAAATCTTTAATGGTCTTAAATGACCAAAAACGCATAGAGTCATTAAACCCACAGCAGCTGACAGCTCTAGAGGCCTTTCTTTCTTTCTTTCTTTCTTTTTTTTTTTTTTTTTTTTTTTAAGATGTTTTCGCATTGCTTCCTACCGGCTTTGGGAAAAGCTTAATCTGTCAAACGGCTCCATTTGTTGGAACATCCCGTTGTAGTCGTCGTGTCTCCTCTGCACTCATGGAGCAGCAGATAACAGAGTCCTCTAAACTCGGAGTTATCGCCATGCAGATTGGAGTCAATAGTGATGAGGAGATTTTCAGCGGAAAAGCGGAGTTACTGTTGGGCTGTTAAATGACAAATGGAGGCGCCTGCTGTGGAACATCAAGGAGCTTGTTGGGATTGTGGTGGATGAGGTTCATCTCACATACAAATGGTAAGGTATTACTTTGTTATACAGCGTAACTAACTGCGTTCATGTGGTGCTCGCGTTTCCGAGATGAGAAGTTTGGGTTAGCTTATGGCTCGTTTGCATTCGCGTGCTTTTATCTCAGAAAGTCGGGATTTAGACGTCACCGGGTGTCTTAATGTATTTGTATACACACACATGTATTTGTATACACCCACATTTAAAAACACCCACAGTTGACCAAAGTGCTTAACATACAACAATAACCCCAGATGTGGCAGTATGTTTTGTTGTTAGCCTCAAAAGCTAAACCTTATTTGTTTACTTAAACATGAGCTACATATCGTTAACAGCTGCAAACAGCATTGTTGTTAGCCTCTTCAAAAGCTAAACGTTATTTGTTTATTTTAACGTGAGCTACTTAACATAAAGAGCTATATCGGTAATTAGCTTCATTATGTTTATACAGTAGTGTGGGTCTTGCGCAGATCTGTTGCTCTTATGATATGGGCATTGGGTAACTGTCATTAAACCCCTAAATGTAGTAGCGTTTAGTCAAAGTGATTAAGATAAAAGACAAATGATTCTCCATATACTGTGTGACGTAAACACACTGCTGTCAACTCGGGAAAAAAACATTTTCCGTGGACCACATGAGCGCAGAAGCTACAAGTTGATGAGTTATGTAATGTAATAAAGTTATGTAGAGTGTATCGCTGCTTGGCTACAATTCATTTACTATGCAGATCTGTTGTACTCATGTTTTTTTCTTTTTCTTTTTTTTTTTTTTACTTTTTTCCTACCAGTGGACTGGCTGACAAAGGAAAAAGTGCCTTCAGGGAGTGCTTTGCGAGAGTAGGCAAATTCCAGGCAAAGCAGGTTGGTATTCAATTCATTTTTTACTCTTTCAGAACCTGTAATGTTTTGTTTTGATGTTTTTGTTTGTGTTGTCTCACAGGTACCCCTATAATGGCCCTAACTGCCTCTGCTGATGTCCAGTCAAGAGACAGAGTGATAAGGCAGCTTCATCTGGAAAAGGCGGTCACTGTGACTGAAAGCCCAAACCGGACCAACATCAGACTTGGACAGATTCCTGTATCAGGACCTCAGCTGGACTGTATGGACTGGATAGTACAGGAAGTCAAAGACATATCTCCAAACATATCTCATGTTGTTATGTACGGTGTTCCAGAGGATGTGCAAGCCATTGTGCAGGAGATGGGTAGGGCAGGCAGAGATGGTAAACACATGCAGTTTTTTATCGCATCAAACAGCACACAAAGGTAGATCAGGTAGTCATGGAGCTGCTAAATACAAAACGGCTTTGTACAGTCATTTTGATTTGAGTATACCACAGCAATTATACCAGGTCATCTGTGTTGCACCTACTGTCACACAGTATGCCAATGTCACCCTGAAGGTTGTCAGGAGACCACCCCAGTGTATGAACTGCCTCAAAGTGGTGTTTCTGCGCATCTTGTCAGAAGAGAGGTTACGTATGATGGCAAGTTGCTCTTACAGAACCTCTTGGAGCAATTTCAGAACAGATTAGTTTTGGACACATAACAATTGTACACCAGCAAAACACCTTGTACTGGGATTGGCTTTGAACTAATTGTATTTGTTTGTATGACACTAAAAATAAACAGTGTTTTGAGAAATGCCTTTTACAGATTTTTATTAAATAGCACACCAAGGAGGTACTGTAATCAAAGTAAATAATTATTGTCACTGCAACACATTCAATGCATGAATTACATGTTGCTGCTGTAAAACAGTGTGGTAAATGTGTACATATGTCTGTGGAGCGTAGCAACATTTACTCAGAATACTCATGTGGAATGTAATATACCACAACCTTGGAAAGATGCTTGAAAACCTCAAGATCATATATACCACTGTCAACATGTGGCCTTACATTACTGAGGTGGTTTGTTTCGACATGATCTTCTACAGCAATATGATGAATTCAGTGAAGGGATTTATTGTTTATCAGTGAGGACTGCTGGTGTGCCTTCATGAAGAAGTCCATATTATCAAATATCATGGAGTATGTGGATGGCGCCTGAAGCTGTGTGGTAGCATGTGGAACATTCACATCTGCAGCTTCTGAGACAGCAAATGGGCTGAAGATAAAGGAGTCTGCTTTCAGGATTGTCATCTGTAGAATAAAGTATGATCAAGCAAATTACAAATTCATTCACATACAAATAATAAAGCAGTATTTGTTTTAGTTTTTTGTCATATTTTAGTGAAATAGTATCTCACCTGACAGTGTGAGGTCCTCCATGTTATCATTCACACTGGGCATGTCCTCAGAGAGCCCTCCTGCCCCAGAGGTCAGGTAAAGTTCAGTGGAGACTTAGAGCTCCTGTAGTCTCTCTCCACACATGGCTACTAACTCCTTTTGTTTGCCGACTGCATGCTGGTATGATGTTTTGATGGCCATTTTGCTTAACCTCTTAAAGGCAGCCTTTTTAGTGCCTCCATGCTGCAGTATACTATTTAGATAATAAGCAAAGGCTGACATCCGAGGCTCTCTCCCTCGTAGTGCTGTACAAAGTGCAGTGCAAGCAGCTGGTAGACTTTTGCTGTTGACTGATTGGAAAATGGACAGCAAAAAATGAGACATGTTTTCAAGGTCCACAAGGAGATCCTCTGGTGTAGTTTTCCACAGCATAAATTTGTTGTTTGGGTTTGAGAGGCACTTACATTCTTCACTAATGATAAGGTGAATCTTTGATTTTAACTTAAAGTTCTTTATGAGCTGAAATCAAGTTGGCTGCAGTTTTCAACTTTTTATTAGTTATGTTCTGAATGATCCCAGCTTCAGACGGAGAGGAAACCTTGACAACAGTTTTGCTTGTGTTCTCAGTAATGACCTGTGAAATAGAAGACACAATGTTCATAAATGTTAAAGAATATAGGATGTGACTTACAATTAATAACCATTTGTTAAAAAGACCATTTACTGATCCATCAAGGCTGTGGATAGTGGGGGAGAAGATACATCTTTCAACTCAGTCAATACCCATATCATCCTAATTTTCTCTTTATTACTGTGCAAATAGATCGGGAATATGTTATAACACATCGATTAACAGCAATGTATGTGTCAACTTGTAAACGAACGGGCATTTAAAAAAGCACAACGTAGTTTTATAGGTTAATTATTTTAATTCTACAGAGTGACAAATGCCTTGATCCGTAAGAAGTAACACATTAGTGAATTGGGTTCTTCCATGTCTCTAATGTTTACTTAGTTATAGCCTACAGACTTAGCACTCAGTAAAGCGTTTAGCAATAGCACGCTTACCTGTGTGATGCTTCGCCTTGTTGCGGACTGAGTGGGGGGAGGACTACGCCGGATCTTCTTCAGTGCTCTTGGAGTTTTAGAAGGAGTTGAGCGTTCTCGTTTGTCACCAGGTCCAGATGAATCCTCTGTTATTGTTTCAGTAGTGAGTTTCCACGTCTTGTTGCCATTTGCGAAAAATGGTTAGGTCCCATTCCAAGCGCCCGACAAGGCTTACACAAGGCTTGCACACTCTAATCGATCTATTTAACTCAAGTCTTAATGCAAGACCCAAGTTCACAAGTCGTTGCAACAACGGTGAGCTTCGTGACTTATAAAAGTTTCCAGTTACACCACGTCTCATGTTTTTACCGCAACAACGACACACGTCATTTACAACGATCTCTGTAGCGCTAGCCATGTTGAATTAGCTCTCCGTTCTTCGCTACTGTTTATTTACTTTCCCACTGTAGATTTTCGTGTCGCGTTGCCGACGTCACGTCCGCCCTTCTCTGATTGGTTCACTTCGCTGCCCGTTAGTTCTTCTCTGATTGGTTTATTTTGCTGTCTGTTTGCTCATTGTTGCCCGCCAAGGAAAATTTGCTGGACCACCAGTGACCAGACTCAGCCGCTGGTACAGCGATGAGTCTGGATTTTTCCAGGCAAAGAGATGACCATTTTCCAACAAAAATCTAAATTTTAAGAATACTGATTTTAGCTGCTTTCCATCTGTGTTAAATATCACTGGACTGTACAATGTTGTGATGTTGTCGGACACCCAGCAATTAATTAGCTGTGTAGAATATATGGAGTTAAATATATATTTCAAACATCACCAGGCCCAAGTTACAGGTCAGCTTTGTGGAGAGGTGACCCCGCTCTCAGTAAGAATTCTATAGATTTTATATATAGATATTTTTGAGTAATGTAATGAATAACAATACACTAGCATCTATTGCCATGGAGACAAGCAGGTGGCAAATTACACAGTACACATGTATGTAGTCTTGTTGAATTAAATGTATTATTTTATCATTAATCTTTGACTTTTTTGCTCATCAATAATATAATCAAATGTACCCATTGTACTAAAATGTTTTGTTTAAAAGTTTTAAATGAACATTCTATGTTGTTTCATTTGCAAAAAAAAAACAAAACAAAAAAAAACAAGCAAACAAACAAACCCCAATCTGTTGGCTATCGTGGGGGCGTGGCCTTGTAAATGCTTTTTGCTGAAAAATTATTGCTATAATAAGTTATTTTGAACAGCCTAAAGACTGCCAGCTAATATTTCTTCAGTTGATATAGTTAGGTTTGTTATGTAATCTAATATTGTCAACATGAGTTTAAAAAAATAGGAGTGATGGTTTATGAATTCAGTAAAGATGAGCAGCACTATTGGGTTGGAACTTGTGTGTTTGACCATAAAATCAGGTCAGGAGAAATCAAGAATCATGGCCGAACTCTATTGTTAAAAAACAGCTGGTCTACATGGACAAGGGGGACATATGTTACTAAGAAATAAGCATACAAGGCAGTTCTTTACAGAAACAATTTATCCATAAATGTGAGAAGTTTGAATGCTCTTTTGGAATTAACAAAAAAAAAAAGATTTATGGAAAAGTTTAAGCTTATTCCAGGAGAATAAAGTAATAAAAATAGAATAAACTTTGGAAAGATTTAAAGAAATATATAATGTATGTAATAATGCTTTGCTAATAAAAATAGCAAAGCATTATTACATCAAAATACTTACAAATTCTTCTTTTTTTCATCTTTGAGGGGGAAAAGTCTTTTAAGGGAGTTAGTAGTTGAGTAAACAACTTGTTAATATTTGTTATTGCCTGTAATCAGACAACTCAACTCAATCAACATAAAGTTCCCTTATGATGGGATAAGTTTAATGTATTAGTACTATATCTTGTTGAACCATATTTATAAGAGATTGCATTATAATACTTTGGATAGCCTACAGCAAATCTGAATTCATAAGTTACAAACATTGTTTGTTTTTTTTCTTTATTCAACACCTTTAGAAAATTATATTACTAATGAAAATATATATCGAGGCCTATTATTCCATAGGTCTACTTTGTGGGGGTAAAGTGGGGGTAAAATGTAAGGAGCTAATCTCTAACAAATAATGATAAGGTTCAAATGTGTGGATAAGTAGGCCTACTTATAGCAAAAAATTATACATATGACTTCACAACAAAATCACATGACAGACGCTTGTCAACATCAGCCAATCAGACAGACGCAGGGGCTACTTTGGGCTAAACTTTACCCAGAAGGATTTTTCTGTCACCAAATGCCAAAGCCCCTCAAACTGTGACCTGGTAAAAGGCTGCCAGCTGTGCAGTAATTACGCCCAACAACATGTACAAGCTTCTATTTCGTCTTACGGCCCGTGGAAAACCTTTTGGCGGAGAGCGCCGTGGTGGACGAACATGGCTCAGATTCTACTCTTCAAGTGGTGAGTTACTATGGTAACCTGGACCCTTCAAAGCTGAACAGTTCTTTTAGGAGTTATTAAAACAGAGGGCATTTTATAGAAAAAATATTCATGTAAGCAAAGGCCAAATGTAGGCTGAATTGTCATACATTATTTGGAAGTTTTGGGATAGGCCCGGCCCTGGTGTGTTGCCTATTAAGCATTTGCAATTATTTTTTGGTGTTGAAGTATTGTTGTTTGGTCTGAAAATGGGAAAACGTCGTTTTCTTGTAGTGGACTGTTGCACAATTCCAAAAGTCAAAGGTTAACTAGGTTGTTTATTCTGAGGAGTACTCTGGTCTCAACTCACTCATTTAAATGTAACGTACAGTCTAGGCTATGATTTTGTCCTTACTATGAAAGAAAATTTGTTCCACCAGATTTTGTATTTTAAATATCGCTGAATTTCTCTCTTTATTTTTATTTTTTTTAACTCTGAAAAAAGATGTTTATTATTTTTATTCTAAACTTAAGTTGCTCAAATTTTGAGTATACTTTTTCAGTATGTTTCAAATTTAAAATAGAAATTTCACCTTTTAAATATTCAGCGCATATATTTTCAAGCTCTCAAATTCAACAGTCAAAATTCAGGATGCCAAGGCAGAAGTAATCGATCCTGTGTGAGCGAGGAAGGCAGAGGATGTTTCCTATTGGCCTTTTTCATCTGTGGGGCGGGGGGTTTAGACTTAAGAAATAAAAGAGATGAGGTTTTGATGAGGCTAATTCTGACCATCAGATTGGTTCACTTCACCATTCCCTGCTTGTTACTAAATCAGATCGGATCACTTTAGATTGATTGCTTAGGCCTTGGCATCTTGGATCTTTCCTGCACATTTTTTCACTGAGTTGTTTTATATTTGTTGATTAATTACCAAAACATTTACACACTGTAAAAATTGTTTTTATATATAGCCTACATTTTGTCCCATTATCAGCCAGGAGGTGCACACGTTACAGTTATTGCCTTTAGGAGCCTAAAACTTGTAGACATACTTTTGAGATGTAGACAACGTTTATCTTTTATTTTGCAAGTAACTCTCACAATGTCCTAGTATGTCTATACTTTTTTTCAGGAACATTATGTCAGAAGTCCGCCTTAAAATACCCATCCACACATGTACCAGAGATGCCCTCTTGTGATTTTACCCCTGAAGAATACAAGGTAATAACTATAAGAAAGATAAGTCTGCAGTGATTTGGAGTTGTTGTAACTGTGTGAGCAGTGGATACATTATTGTTGGATTATTGTTGTCTCTGTTCATCAAGGGCATGTCAAAAGAACAAATGATGCAGATTCGCAGACAAAACTGTAACCCCATGACAATGAAGGTTACTAGTTATAAAAAGCCAGTGTTCATCTATCAAGGATACATGCAGTGGCTGTGGGATGTGGATGGAAAGCGTTATCTTGACCTGTTTGCTGGTGTGGCTACTGTCAGTGTTGGTCATTGTCACCCGTAAGATCTTACCTACATTTGTATGAACTTCTGGTATGTATGCTTTTCAAAATATGCATGTTTTATTTTGAATCATTTAAATTCTCACAGAAGGGTGACTGAAGCTGCTGTGAGGCAGCTGAAAAGACTGTGGCACACCACAAACATCTATGTATATCCTCCAATTCACGAGTATTGTGAAAAACTAGCCTCTTATCTTCCAGATCCTCTCAAGGTTTAGCTTTTTGCATAACATTAAAACATTCTTCATTGTGCAGTAATATGTGCAGTTGTGGTAATGTGTGGTATGTTCCCTCAGGTTATGTATCTCACCAATAGTGGGTCAGAAGCTAATGATCTTGCTATGCTGATGGCTCGGCTATATACAGGCAACTTTGACATTATCACATTTAGGTATGGTTACAATGTTTTGCATTGTACAGTACAGTATACACAATGTATGTATATGTCTGTTTTTCAGAAACTCATACCATGGTGGCAGTCCACAGACTATGGGTCTGACCTCCAATGCAGCGTATAAATATCCTGTTCCCAGTGGTTTAGGCTGCACAAATGTAGGTTTGCAAGTGCATATGCTGATTATTATACTTAACTACACAATGTACTTCACACTATGGCCAGCAAGCATTCACTGTTAAACATATTTCCCTGGAATTCTTTTTAGACCATGTGTCCTGATGTGTTCAGAGGTCTTTGGGGAGGAAGTCATTGCAGGGACTCACCTGTTCAAACTACCAGAGAGTGCAACTGTCCACAAGGTACATAAACATGGCATTAAGCGCATTTGATTTTATGCAGGGTTTCCCCAAACTATATATATATATATATATATATATATATATATATATATATATATATATATATATATATATATATATATATATATATATATATATATATATATATATATAATTAATAATATGGTGCATTCAGAAAAGATATGGATATGAGCCACAATAATAACGTGATTGTATATTTATGTTTTGCATTATTGTGTACAGGCTGCTGTGTGGCAAATGAACATTACATTGAGCAACTAAAAGAAACCTTCGCAACTAGTGTTCCAAGTCGAATTGCTGCTTTCTTTGCAGAGCCTATTCAGGTATGCTATTGTGTTAAAAGTATTTGAATTGTGTACTTTCAATGGCAATGTTTAATTTTGTGTTTTTTTGTTGTTTATAATTGTGTTATGAAAAGGGTGTCGGAGGAGCAGTTCAGTACCCCAGAAACTACCTGAAGGAGGCTTACAAGCTAGTAAGAGAGAGAGGAGGCGTCTGCATTGCAGATGAGGTAGATATTTGCATATTTATTTAGGATTTTAGCTTTAATAATATTTTTACAACATTAGTTTAATGTGATTGTGAACAGGTTCAGACTGGGTTTGGTCGCACAGGCAGCCATTTCTGGGGTTTCCAAGGTCATGAGGTGATCCCTGATATAGTAACAATGGCAAAGGGGATTGGTAATGGATTTCCTATGGGAGCTGTTGTAACTACACCAGGTAATATTATACATCTTTATTTATCTTAAAAGACAACTTGCTTTTACAAATGAAAAGAATACAGGCTGCGGACTGTAGTTAGTGTGTTCACTCACTGACCAATAGGCTTACCCCTGCTTGCCTCTAGAATCTGCATACAGTGGCATATGCATGTGTGTGTACTAGGGTTGAATACATCCAGCCTTGATGTAAATGCTTTGAATGCAAAATGGATAGTGAAAAGAGAGGCACTGTAACTTGTTGGGTCATAGATCCACTGTTGCATAGTAGGAAAGGACAGTGGAAAACACAACCGAATGAGGAAGAGCTTGTGTTATGGTTACCACTGATATTTCTATAAAAGTCACCATAAAGAATAATATTTAATCAGTGTTTATCTGTGGCCCACAAGGCTGTGTCTGGTTGCTTGTGTGTATGGGTGGGCATTTATCACACTGTAGAGACTATGGGGACTATGGGAACAAAAATCAAGTCAAAAAGGGTGGAAACCCAGCATGTGTGTTGCTGTACATCTTTGGTCAAACAGACCAAAGGACTGAAGCATGACTGAATTTTAATGTGCATCGATTTCTGTCCCTTATGTTATCTGTAGGGGTAAAAAAGGTCTATTTTGATAAGCTTTGTGTATTTATGTCTCTTTTTTATTTTAGAAATTGCTGCATCATTTGCTAAGGCAGTCCACTTCAACACATTTGGTGGAAATCCTGTGGCTTGTGCTGTTGCTTCGGCAGTGCTTGACGTAAGACTTTGGATTAATCATTGATCTGTTTTCTGTTATTGACCTGGGCAAATAACATTTGGACTGATGTTTATTTAACAGACTATAACAATAGAAGGCACACAGCAAAACAGCCTTGAAGTGGGGACCTATTTGATGACCAAGATGGCTAAACTAAGAGACACATATGAAATCATCGGTGATGTGCGGGGAAAAGGTCTTCAGATTGGTGTAGAGATGGTCAAAGACAAGGTACTGAGTCCCTTTTACATTCTTCTGTTATTGGCTACAACATATTATTGGAACTGGAATGTGTGGTAAAAAACAAAAGGATATTTTCGAATCAAAATGAAAACACCATGTGACAAAGCCCGATCTGATCATTTCATCACATCAGCTCACTGCTCAGTAGTATGGCCCCTGTACCCAAGCTTTACTTTGGTCAGGGTTCTAGTGAGGCTACGGGGAGGGGGATCTCTTTCATCCCAATGACTTATCACTGGCAGGGTTCCCTTGTCCAGCTTAATGTAGCTGTGCATTCCTTCTTGGATATGCCTCTCCAGACCACCAGGTTCAAAGTCACAGACAGCATGGTGCTTTCTTTATCCGAGCACAATATTGTGCTCGGATTAAACCTGTCGTCATCGGTTTAAAGTAACTACAGGGCTGGGAAGAAGCTGTTAATTTCTGGCTCCTATTGCAAATGCAAATTGAGCTTCTGGCAGTGGGCACTAGTGGACATCAAACCATCAGGTCCCCCTTATGAAGTCCTTTTCTGAACAGTGTGGATAATTCTGACTTCTGCTGCTCTCATCCTATTTCCTATTTACACAAAGGACTTATAGTGGTCCAGCTGATGGCCTGTGGACTTTATACTGATCACTGGTCACCTCTACTCTGGAGACTATCAGGAGAGATAATGCAAACTTGCCAATGATACGTACTACTGAGGTACCATCCTATAAGACTTAGATGGCCTGACCACATCCCAGAGAAAAACTCTTAAAACATAAGGAGGAGAAAGGCCTCCATATGTAAAACCATTCGTTGAATTAGGGCTCGCCTTCATCAATATTCCAGAAATTTAATTTGGTTCTTAATTTATTTTTACAATAACAGACAAGCAGAGAACCCTTGCCTGTCGATTCGGTAAATGAAATATTTGAAGACATTAAGGACATGGGAGTGCTGATTGGGAAAGGAGGCCTTTTTGGGCAGGTATTTATCTTTAAATAATTTTGAACTATTTTGTATATTCAAAAATCTTGAAAAAATCTTGAATAAATCTCTTTTTCATTTTAGACCTTCCGTATCAAACCTCCTATGTGTATTACATTGGAAGATGCTGATTTTTTCTTAGCTGTTTTTAACAAAGCTCTTTGTAACTACATGGAGAAGCGATAAGTACAAAGGTTTTCTCGAGGAATAGCATTTAAGAAAAAGTATGAATGCATGATAATTCCTTTTTGACATATTACTCCCTTTTGTCTGACCTAATTAGTAATAATAGCACTGTATAGTATTGCAATACTGATTTGTATTTAGCAGTATTCTGTTTTCTAAATTAAATTAAGTCATCTTAAGAGGGTAAGACTATGTTTAAGTAATACTTACATTTTAAACATTATTTCTCAAATGAATAGTTCAACTGATTGAAAGCACTTTTAATTATGAGCTTTTAAATGCAGTTACACACCAGTTATTTTATCCATTGTTAATCTGGGGTTTTTTTGTTTGGCATGAGCAGTTTGAAATTTGAGATGTCCATGTTGCTTTAATTTGATAAGTAAATATTATCTTCATTTACACACACATTTCTAGAATTGTGCTGAGTTTTATCCTGTATCCACATCACACGTGAAATGTACAATAGTAAATTTGTAAAAAACAAACAAAAATGTGTGAATAAGTGTCAATGTGAAAATGTGTTCTGTAATTTTGTGTACATAATAAATAATAAATCTCACCTTTTCCAATACCAAGGGCAAATCATGTTTCCTAATTTTTTGGCATCTGTGTTTTGTGGCTTCCAATATCAAGTTTTGTAGGAAAACGCACACGCACACACACACACCTACACACACACACACACACACACACACACACAAAAATTATATATATAACACATAGCCAAAACATACATGAACATACATGCACACACTATTAAATTAATACATTGTGTACCATGATTTTAATATTCTATAAATGTAGGCCAATGTTTCACATCAGGGGGAACAAAAATGATAAATGCTTCAAAAATAAATTGTCTCAGTCTATAGAATGTGTGGTGACAGGAACAGTATATAGGCTTAGCAGGAAATAAAAACAAAAAACAAAACCTGACACATGTCTAAGAGGCAAAGGTTAACAACAGTTACTAGGAATAACCATTTTCCTGTTACCATGGCTCTCTCCATCTGCCAGACCAATCACTCCACAAGTAGGCTAGTGTATGCTTTTTCCGTATGATTAAATGCTGCCAAAACAACTACCTGGCTCAAAGACCATGCTGTGCTCTTCCTAATGTAATTTTGAAATGTTTCTACTCTTATTTCTATTTAATCCTCTTTAGAACAGAGTCTACCTCCGATAATAGGTTGGGCTTGGAAATTTCACAATATTTAAAAAAATTCAGAAAAAAATGTTTATGATAAATAACTATTATTTGGGGGCTTCAGAACAAATTGTGCAACATTTTCATATTGCCTTAAAGAACAAAGACATGCATTTTAAGTTTAGCTAATGCATAGTTGATGAAAAGGCTTGATTGGACAATGCAAATATCAGAACATTTACAACATTATTCCATAAAGCATGGCAATCGATTGCTGCATCAAGGTAAGAGCTACTGTGCTATTTAAAACCTATGGGCAAATCAGTAATGCATTTTGGTGCATTAATCATTTGGAACTGAAATAACTGTATGCAATTTTTATACAATAAAAACATAGATTAATTCTGGGCTTATAATTCTCCCAGGAGGTTGTTCTGCAGGAAAGGACACGCAACTACCACATCAAAAGCAACCACATACACCACAATAACCTGCAGTGTAACTGTCAGCTAAAAAAAAAGTCTGTATTTTAAATGTTGCTTCTGAATTGGTTCTGCTGATGGATGGCAATGGGTTTTTTTTAACTGAGAAAACAATAAGACATGGTAGGCAATATGAATGTTGGAAAACATTTTAAAATGCAACAGAAATACTGCAGAGTATTGTCTCACAAGTCACTTTATTCACAAAAATTGCAAATATCACTACATCTTTCAGAACTGTGTCACATGTGTACATGCTAAAGGAGGCTCTCACGTTTAACAAGATTCCATTAAATTGTAATGTTCACCAACATGGTCCATTAAAATACAGGTTCTTCCTCTGTGCCTCTTTGTGGAACAGTTTCAGACCATCACAAAGATGGACAAGAAAGACAAGAGGAAAAACACAACACACCTTGTGTTACCTGTTTTTCCTCTTGTCTTTCTTGTTTTTACCAGAGGAACTGTGAACAGCGTTCTGGGAAAGTGCTGTGGCATGGCCACTGATTCTAAGATGGTCAAATAACTTGTTTCGTGTTGGAAACTCATTATTACAGGTCACACAGCGGAAGTCTACTTCTTTCTGCAAACAAAATGAATGATATTAAATGAAATGTAGAGAAAATATTGTTTAAAACTAAAACCTAATGCTATTAGCTGATAAACAGAGATATGTAGTTGTATTTTTTAGCTTTCATCCCACTACTATACATATCCAAAATGATACCATTACAAACCTCTGTATTTTGTTCTCCATTTTGTCCCATTGTAGGTTTCATTGTGTCTTTTTGAACTCCTTTTTTCACTTTAGTTTTTCCAGAACTGCAATGGACAATTTACTATGAATTAAATGTATTTTACATTGCTAATGTTACTGTCATAGCAGTGATTAAAAAGACCTCATAACAGTGATTAAAACGAAAAGTGCCCAAAATAAAATACAAAAGGAGCAGGACCCAGCATTTTACTCTACGCCTAGTTAAGAGTAAGCACTACCATGAGATGTTGAAACTAAAATTGCCTTTATGTTGAGAATTATCTATACTACACCCTTGCTACATTAATTAGCTGAATAATATGTTTATTTGAATTGATGTGTACATCCCTGAATTGAACAGTTTTTTAAAGCTCAACATTTATAAATGCATTACTTAGTTTCCCTCGCTGCTCTTCAAGGTACTTTAAATAGTACAAAATTTTACATTTTGTAAAGACCAATGCATAGAAACAATTTCATAATCCTAAATACATTGATCCCGCATTCTTTGGCTAGTCTGATAAATGTCACAAACCTTAAACAGTAATTCTGTCACAATCTGAGACATTAATTGAAATCGAATTACAGTACAAGACAATCAATCAATCAACCAATTTTAACTTAGCAATTCATTAGTGATCAAAACAACTCTAACCTCTTGGCCTGAGGGGGAGCAGGCTCTCGCTGCTCTACTGACTGTGTGGATTCTTCGGTTTTTTCAGGGCCTTTGACACTTGATGAAGTTATCTCAGGCTGGACTTCATCCTTTGGAGTGCTCTGCTTTTGTGGAAACAAGTGTGTACTAATACATTGTCTTGTCAATATATTTATGGTTATTAGAAATATACACACTACATACATGGGTCGCTTTCTGTAGTTTCTTTTTTCTCTTCTGCTTTTTGGAAAGTCTTGAAAGATAAAAAATACAGTAACATATGTCATAACAAATACAATCACTCTACAGTGATTTAAATCCATCTTTACAACATACTTTTGCTTGGGTTTATCTTCGTCCTCCTCCTCCTCCTCGTCCTCTTCATTCTCATTTTCCCCTTCTTGTTCTTCTTCATCCAGCTTCAAGCCGAGTGAGTCATCTTCCTCCTCCAACTGTTGCCGTAGCAATGCCACCATCTCCCGATGCTTTTTGGATTTTTCATGGTTCATTTTACTGCAGTTGGAAAGAGATGTCAATGTCAACTCTGTTTTGTTCCAATACATTCAAGGTTCATACTTCAAGGCTGCCTTTTCTCCATGTAACAAAATGTTTAAGTCCTTTCTACTGATTTATCTGTTGCCATGGTGTTATGTCTTTGTCTCAGTTGTTGTAGTCTGTAATGTGAGGTCATGCATGTTGTCTTGTACTCACGCTTTATCTGATTTGAAGGATTTATCACAGGCTAAGCAGTATAAGTCAAAATCATCAAGGGTGAGCTCATCTGCATCAAGCTCCTCAGCATCTGTGTATAATAAGATAGAGAAAATAATCAATTATTGCAGTCAATACCTACCATTGTCGCTGCCAACAATGTTTTGATTTTAATCTAATAACCAATTAGCATTTTTAATCACCAACAGCAGTATTGAAACTAACAAACACTGTTTGTTATTTTCAATAGTCAAAGTAGTCAAATAGTCAAAGTCAAATAGTCAAAGTCAGATTTTTTTGGCAAGTGTGGAAACTAAAGGTGAAAGAAAGAGATATAGTGTGTGTATATATTATTATACAATTATTATTATTAATAATATAATGTTAAAGGTTTGATCTTCGGGGTCAGGGAAACATCATACAATAAAAAGGCTAATACTAATACTAAAATAGGACTAAAATTAAATTTGTCAGACTGTTTGATGTTTATCCCTAAATTGCATGATTTCCCAAAAATGTGTCCAAATTATTCAGAAAATGCCCATCAGCCAACAGGATTAAATGTTAAGAGGGCCATAGCAAGAGTCAAAACTTTAAACCAATAATGAATCTGAGGATAAAATGGTGATCAGAGAAATGGTATGAAGCCCTTAACATCACAAAGAGAAGAATTGGGGTCAATAATCCCTTTGGGGATTTTCAAAACCTAATCATCAATAATACCTGTGACAAAAGTGATGCAAAACATATATTTTATGTGTGTAGAATCCCTCAGTCGTCCAGGTAGAATCCATGGCAGTTCTGAAGAAGCAGCTTGGATGAGCTGTGAAACGGTATTCGACCAAATAAACTCTGTCCAGTTGACAAACTGAATTTCTCCTTTTGCCATATATTTTATATATACATGTATGTTCTGGACATATAGTGTAAAACTATTTTTTTCCTTAATTAATACTCATATACTGTAGTAGTGCAGTGCTGCCTTTCTTAAGTAACTTTATGGCATTTTTGGTTTAACTATTAATGTTTAGTACTAGGAACCTTTTTCTTGTGTATCCACATCCAGGCCATCTTCCTCACTCTCTGATGCATCTCCAAACTCCTCTCCATACTCAGCCTCCATCTGCTGCAGTTCTTTCTCCAGTTCAGACATGGCGGCCCAACTCTGCTCCTTGTATTCTTCGGCCAGCCTTTGGTATAAATGTGTTTCATTACTCAGTCTCCAAAATATTTAATGTTTAAAACAAACCAGTCATTGACTTATACTCACTTGGCTTGGTCAAGTTTCTGCTTACGCCGCAGCTCCTCAACCTTCTTGGTCTTCTCAGCATTTTGTTCCTCAACCAGCTTTCTGTGAGCCTGTACCCGCCGGTCACGCTTCCGCACAAAGGCCACTAGTTGACGCACCAGCTCATTACGCTCCTTTCTAGCTTTTTCTCTGGTCTTCTTGTTCTCCTTCTCCATAGCTCTTTTTTCCCAGCGGTTCGATGCCTGCCTTGTATCATACTCTTCTTTCCAGGCAAAGTTTTTTCTAGTGCAAAAACTTTGCCAATAAGCATAAAATATGTGCACCACCTGCAAAATAAAAGATATATTTTAGTACATCACATTAACTTGTAAAACAAAGAAAAATAAATATACAATGAACTTGCTTACGGTGTTATAATCACTCTGAGAATCTCCGAAAGATGGAAATGCATCTTCCTCCACTTCCTCCTCCACCTTGGTATGCTCCATCTCCTCCTTTACAACAAGCTCAAATAGATTTCTATAGACTGTGTAAAAGCCCTAAAATACATAACCAAACAAATCATTTTAATAGGAGACATACAAATAATGCAACAGGAATATATTACACAATCATAAAGCTTCTATGTTGCTATTAAACAAACAAAACACCTTTTCATCATCTCCATAGCCAGAGTAACAAGTGACAGTGAAGTACTGAAGCAGGTCTACGCTGTCATCTTCATAATCTCCGCTGAGGCCACCTTTGAGCAAGGCTTCCCTGTGATTGTCATACCTTCAATAAGAATTATATATTAGCAACGTATTAACAACATTACAAACAGGTGACTAGCACATTTTTACAAACCAGGCTCTCTCTTGTGGATCACTGAGAACATCATACGCGGCCTGAATCAGCTTAAATTGTTCCGCAGCTTCCTCGGCATTGTCCAAGTTCTTATCTGAAAGATTGAACAAATTATGTAAAGTCTAATTCATATAAGTAATCAGCAGACACCTTATGGTTATAATAGTACTGCAACCAGTTGGATCCATTCCGTACCTGGATGCCACTTCAGTGCTAATTTACGATAAGCTTTCTTCAGATCATCATCTCCAGCATCCCGTTTGACACCAAGAACTTCGTAGTGACACCTCATTGTCGATAACTTAAGAACCGGTATGTCAATAAATATCTGACAAGTAAAAACATTAGCTCACATCACTTACCCTGTTATTGCTATTGAAGTGACGTTTTTAAAAGTAAATAGCATCTTAACATCTCTACATCTCTACGTTTATATCACTATTAATAAGAAATAGTGGTGGTTTTCTCAAAAACTTGCTGCTGGAGACCCTTCTATGGACAATGTGGGCACCACGTGATACTCAATTTTTTTCTTCTCATTGATTTCGATGCAGACGCGTTGTGTCCAAATTGCCGTGCTGCCCTCTGTAGGTTTAGAAGATGAACTCCAGCAGCCTTGTCTTCTTGTTATTTTAATAGATACTCGTGCACTCACGAAACTCTCTTACTTACAATTCACAATTTGTTATTTTATATGTTATTTTTCTGTAGTTATTTCCCTAAAACACAAACACCCCTAAATCTAGTTACGGTAATGCCCAAATGAGTGGAATTATGGCGTCCTCTAGTGGTCTAAGAAGTAGGCTATAGTGTACATATCTTTCTTCACCAGTATTGCATCTGACTGCTTTTATGTTCTTAAAATTAAAAATGCATTTTTACCATTAAAAGAATGTCACTCAACCGCGCAACTGTATGCTTTTTTTTACTTTTAACTAAACCCTGCAATGTCACTAACATGGCACCAGAGGCTCCCTACCCCAAATACCACTTTACTTTTCTTCTCTGATACCGTGAGCTCTCTTGGTTGATGAACATGGCGGCGTTCAAGAGGAAACGTGGGGCACAAGGTACTGCTCCGAAAAAAGCAAAGAAAGTAAAATTTGTGCCAGATGAAAACGAAGCACAGACCGAAAACAACCTGGATAAGAACAATGAAGTTACTGTCCCTGCACCCGTCTCTATGGTAAGCCCTCCATGATGTTATGGTCAGAAGAAGTGAATGCTGCATGGACGAGTGTTGTTTTTCCATGCTCCATATGTCCCTTCTGTGTAATAAGCAATGAAGACTGACTAAGACCAACACAGGATAATAACTCGGTGAATACGGTTAGATGCTGTATTATTTATTTATTTTATTTATTTATTTTTAACAGGGCAAATGGACCAACAAGGAAAGGGTTTTGATTTTCTCCTCTAGAGGTGTGAACTTCAGGACAAGGCATCTGATGCAGGATCTTAGGACTTTAATGCCTCATTCAAAAGCAGGTGAGTTTTCTTTTATTGTGTTGTGTTTGCTTTTTTGGTGAACAGAATTAATAACATAATTAATGCACTTAATATTTTTTATGTAGATACAAAAATGGACAGAAAGGATAAACTGTTTGTAATCAATGAGGTGAGTTTATGTTCAGCGTATATGCACAAAAGAAAACTATTCATCTTCTACATCTTATCCAGTTGTTTCCTCCTATTTTATTCTAAATTGTTTCTTAGGTGTGTGAAATCAAAAACTGCAACAAATGCCTCTTTTTTGAGGCAAAGAAAAAGCAAGATCTTTATTTGTGGTAAGTCCAATTGTGCTGATCAGTGTCTGACAACTGTAGAAATTCCCAACATGGTTTAATCAATGTTTTATCTGCAGGGTTTCAAACTGTCCTCATGGACCTTCTGCAAAATTTCTTGTTCAGAATAGTAAGTTTTTAGACTATTCTTAGTATTCCGTATGAGCATTAGTATAAATAGTTGAATTAGGAACTGATTTATGAATGTCTTTTATTCTCTTTTTAGTTCACACTCTGGCAGAACTCAAAATGACTGGAAACTGCCTAAAAGGATCTCGACCATTGCTGTCTTTTGATCCTGTAAGATAAGCTGTTTGTTACTGCACTGGTATTCATATTTTAATTTGTTTTGTGTCAATTTTAAATTTGACAGAAATTTGACAGGAAACCCCACTATGCATTATTGAAGGAGCTCTTCATACAGGTGATTTTTCTTTTTGTTCTTGATAAATGAGTTTTGTTGTTATTTTAATATCGGGATTTCTTTGTTCAGACATTCTCTACTCCTCGGTATCATCCCAAGAGTCAGCCCTTTGTGGATCATGTCATCACATTTACCATTGCAGATAACAGGATCTGGTTTAGAAACTATCAGGTAAGAAATGGCAAAATATTTGATTCAGCATTCATAAAACTGATGCAACTGACTAACCGAAATGTTTATCTCAATCGTATTTTTTTCTTGTGTGGTTGTTATTCAGATTATTGAGGAGGATGCTTCTCTGGTGGAAATAGGCCCTCGGTTTGTTCTGAACCTGATTAAGATCTTTCAAGGAAGTTTTGGAGGACCCACTCTTTTTGAAAATGAAAACTTCCAATCTCCTAATATGGTAAAAAAAAAAATCAAGCCAAACAAGTCTGTTTGTAGTTTGGATGAAATATTCATGTGGATATACTTCTCTCGTCTTTGCATTTGCAGCATCGAAGACAGTTGCGACTGGCAGCAGCAGCCAAAGTTCGTGAAAAGCAGATGGTTAAAGAGCTTCAGAAAATGAAAAGGACTGAAGCAAAGGAGGATGTTACAAAAGATGTTACAGCTGATGTGTTTCTAACACCGGCTGATGTCAAGCCAGTTCAAATAGAGTCAGAAGCACCACAACCCAAGGCTGTAAAGAAGAACAAACAAAAAGTCTTTAAGAGACAGAGGATGCAGAAGGCTCAAAGGTAAATCAAAGGATTTTCCAAATGCTTGGAGATCCAGTGTCAGACAGGTCTGCTGCTTTGCTGTGGACTAATCATCTTTCTTGAATGGAAAATATACAGATTTATTTCTTAAATTTTTGCCTAGGATAAAATAAAAAACATTTCTTTTTCCAAATGCAATTACACATGTGTAAATTAAGATGGATAAGGTGGATTTAGAAACAAGTTTTATTTACGTTTATATTTTGTGTGAACACCTTTTTATACTACTATGTACTGTACAACCAATGTATATGAGTGGTAATAAAATGTTAGGAGGATTTTTCAACTTGGTAGTAAGTGGCACATTGTCAGCTGAACATGCAAGTGGTAAAATAATCGAAATATAAATTGAAAAAAATGCATAGCACTCAGATGGCCGATAATTTTTCTTGCTTTTGACCACACTATAAACCCTTTGTCAGATCATTTTTCTGACAAAGGCTTTTTGCTGAAACATTATTTAAAAATTAAAAAAAAGCTTTTGGACATCGGCCATCTGCATGTGCTATGCATTTTTTTTTTAATTGCTGTTCCTTGCATTTGCACCTCTATAAGAACTTTTGGTGTGTGTTTTGTTTCATTTTAAAATGGGAATAAACATACATATGAACCATGTCTTGAAACGCCTTCAAATTGCAGCATTTACTCTTCAAACCAGGGATAATTAGCTACTCCAGCTAGTAGCTGAGGTTAGTGCTAGATAGTCACTGAATCTATAAACCAGAACTAACTGAACTTTCAAAATAAGCAATTGAAATGGCATAATAATTATATTTTTTATAATTCCTCTTCAACTTCTTCATCTGGACAACAGTAGTACTCCACAAAGCAGATTTGTCCATCATCATTCCTGACCAGGTACTGCAGAGACAGGAACCCTCTATTGTCTGTTCTCACTGATACTTTACAAGACAATGCCAGAGCCTTGGTTGATGGTTTTAACAATGACACCTTGTATCTGTGGGCATAAGATAGGCAACAGTAACAGATGTAAAAAGTAAACTGACATTTATTATGTACAAATGTAATGTTGCACCTATTGGTCTGTGTCTTTTTACACTGGAACAACTCCATCATGTCTGAGTCTTTAGGATAATCATAATGTGCATTTCCAGAGTTCCCAAATGTGGACAATCTAGTTGAAACAGTGAGAGAACACATAAATTAAGCAGACAGATCATAGTAATAGTACACTTGTTGTGCTGACACACCGAAAATATGGCTGGGTTGGTGACATGGTTATTTGCAACACCTCACTTGTCATGTCTAGCTCGGAGAATGCTTCCTTCAAACTCTCTGACTGCAGGATCACCTTAAATGTATAAATGTAATAATCAATGATTACGGAAAGTGAGGAATGAGTGCACAGCCTTACCTTGTTAATGACATTACTGCTGCAAAATTCAAAGTCAATAGGCTCCTCTGGCTCTTGAGTGTTTATCTTGCATACAGTGACCACTCCTCCTTCCTCAAGAAACAAAGTTAGAGGGTACCCGTACCCTACATAGCACATCCGCAGTGCTGTTGACACGCCTGCAAAATCGTTGTGTACAAAGAAGAACACTCTTAAATATAAGTATATGTACTTTGTAGTTTTCTGAGATAGTAACCTGGCACAGTGCTCCCTCCAAAGATGTTAAGGCAATCTAGCAGAACAGTGAGATTAACCTGAAAGCCCACCAGATCGTCTTTAATTGTAAACTCCTGGAAAATCTCGGCCTGGGAAAAATAAGTAGGTATGGCCATTAGGATACAATCAATCATACAAATAAGCTAATCTAAATAATTGATGTCCTTCAAAACACACCTGGATGAAGGCATTGGCTTGCACACATTTCGAGTCCTCTACGGTCACTTTAAGTCCATTTGGGGTAGCACTGAAGATGGCATGATCTTTAAATGCAATGGCTTTTAGGATGTTTGACAAATTGCGGGCATTATCCAATGTAGCGACCAACACGTAGAATTCATCGTCGGTCTGAGAATGAGTTGACAGGGGCATGTTAAACCTGCAAATAAAAAATACAAGGGATTAATTTCTTTCAATTACGGCGAATTAATTATGAAGCCAAAGTTCTTTTTGTTACTGAACTTTCTGTATTGTAAACAAGCCACGATCATTTGTATTGAGCCTTATCACCTAAATTTCACTCTGAATTATTAATCCGTACCAAGATGTATTTCTCAGTAATCTAGTACGTCTAGGTCACTTACGCGAAAATATTTCAAAAGGTAAGGCAGTGATGTTTTGAGGTTAGCGCCGCATGTAAACAACATGCTATAACTTCCGTATCATACGGAAGTTGCTAATGCGCATGTTCAAAAAGCTGTCGTTGGACCACTGGTGTTGGGGGAAATTGATTAAAACGCGTTAAAGACAATTCCTGAACATTTCTTTGTATTCTGCTTTTGTGTCGGTAAGATATTCATTATCAAGTATATAAGTATAAGAAATCATTTGTCTTGCTGGTCTTGCGCTATGATAATCGGATCTCGGCGTCTCGCCACTTGACGCATAATGTTCAGTCCGTAGAAATCAATCTATAAACAGGAAATGCTCGAATAATCAAACAGAACATGTAATGTTGTGGCTATATGTCTTATTCTCGTTTCATTTACTTGCTTTACTTACTACATTTTACCCATTTCCGTAGGTGTTCTACAAAAAGCAACCATGGTGTGCATTCCTTGCATTGTAATTCCTGTCTTACTGTGGGTATACAAGAGGTTCCTAGAGCCTTTCATCTACCCCTTCATTTCGCCTATTGTTAATACATTTTGGACCAAAAAAGCTGTACAAGAAACGGGCACAAGTGACAGTAACATTCAAACCCAGTCTAATGGGTCTTGTAAGGTAAGGAAAATTAACACTAAACATAAATTAACTAGGAACATGTTGGCTACAGTAAACACTTGTGTTGTGATGTACCATCTGTTTGTGTCATGTTTTATTTATTGTTTCAAAAATGAGATGTGTATGGTCTAAACTTATTCTTGATGCTTTTTTTTCAGTTGGAAAACAATAAAGCAACCATGGGCAATGGATCACTTTCACAAGCTGACAAGAAGACAGACTGAGAGAATTGTAGTGAATGTTATGTAAATATGTCATAGTTATAGGAGATATTTTAGAAATGTTTTTGATTTGTTACCATGGTCACTTGGTCTTATTAACATAAATTAATATGAATTAATTAACAAACTTAATTTATTAAGAATATTTTCTAATGATTAAATATAAGATCTTACACAATTTTCTTGTCTGATTTCTTTCACCTATGTTTTATTACAGTACAAGTAATTGTAGCCTAATACATCTTATAATTAAATATACCACCATAATTATAATATTTTCTTGTCAGGTTTCTTTCACATATGTCTTATTACAACACAAGTCTCATTTGAATGAATAAAAATGTTATGCTGTAAGTATTCTGATCGAGAGAGCATTTGTTTAATTGTTTGTTACTATTATCTGATTATTATTATTATTATTATTATTATTATTATTATTATTATTATCATTATTATTATTATTATCATTATTATTATTATTGTTGTTGTTGTTGTTGTTATTATTATTATTATTATTATTATTATTATTATTATTATTATTATTATTATTATTATTATTATTATTATTGTTGTTGTTGTTGTTGTTGTTGTTGTATTTTAGCTGTTCCCGTACGTGTCTATGGACGTTCTATGGGACGTTCCTCTTGTACGTCACAGTAGAGTGCGTCGTCATTACGCAAGGGGTGGCGACGTGGAAATCATGGTGGACAGGAGGAGCTAGTGAAGTGCTCGACTTAAGTTGTATCATAAATCTATAACGCTAGATCCCTGCTGTAGATATTTATAATACATGTAATGAACACATTTACTCTATTTTTCAACAACGAGCTTCTCTTTACTTTTGTGGTCCCTAGAAAAGCGAGAGAAACATTTATGACAGGTAAGCGTCAGCTGATCACAAGCAAGCAGGTTATGTGAGTATTCTTAGCCATGTCAGACTTGTCTCTCTGTACCTTTACTAAACATTCGGATAGTTACACACTTGCCATTCTAGGTAATAATCGTATTTGTATGTATACTCGTTGTCTCAGTCCTTGTTCGGCGGCTTCTGCTATCACCGAGCTAACTGCTAGCTAATGTTGCCAAATGAATGTTACTGATGTTTACAATTAAAACACCTCTTGCCCCATATCAAGTAGTAGTTGATTATTGTGATCCTATTTTCAGTTATCCTATATGAACTGCTGTGATATGATTGTCTTGCCCTGTCTTAGCACTCAAGTCGCAGTTATATACAGTATTTTAGGTGTGTCAGTTATTGAAAGCAAATCCCACGTCCTGTTTGCACATTTAACAACCTGCTCTTGGCGGCTGGCCTAACCTAAGTTTAGGTTTAACACATGTTATTACTTTAGTCTATCAGCACTGACCTTAGCCCAATGATTAAACAGAAATATATGATTCAAACTTAACACATTGTTGTCTTTGTCATGTTTTACAGAAATTGTGAGCTTTTATACTGGCCAAAATGGGAGCCAATACAAGCCAGATCAGTGACTTATCAGAAAATACAATTCTCAAGGCTTTAGTTGGAACTGAGGTCATTTCAGAAAATGATCCCTTCTGGAACCAACTCATCTCATTCACATTCATCAGTCCCACTTGCGGGTAATGGTTGCACATGACATTTTATTACTATGGTATTATGATTTTTATCATCATCATCTAATTTTTTTTATGCAGTGGTGACTCGAAGTTATTGGAAGAAGCAGTCAATCCATTAGCCAAGATGCTTAGTGAGTTTTTGCATGCTGGAACAAAATAAGATCAAAATTAAAAATTATATACTAATAAAAATTTGGTCTTTTTAATTTTTAGTTGAAAACAATCCTAGGACTGGAAACTTTTGTGCTCTTGTAAAAATTTTCCTTGGGAGGACTAAAGAACTAAAAATATCAACCGAATGCCAAGAGTGAGTGAAAATGAGCACCTTTTTTATAATTCTACTTCTTAGCTCATTCCATATTGAAACTCTGTGGACAAGCTTGAAATGATCTGTGAATGAAAGTTCAAGATAAAATAACTAATCTTTTTATTTGAATTTTGATCTGGAGGATTGAAACCAAATAATAAATAACTGCCTGAAAATGATTTGCATTTTTTACTTTGTTTACTGTTGTCAGTTTGTTTGATTTTTATTCTTAATATTTTCTTTCTTTACAGTCAACTGTTTATATGGCAGGCTCACAATGCTCTATTTATGATTCGCTGCCTGCTCAAGGTGTTCATCAGAGAAATGAATGAAGAAGAGTTGCACCTACAGTTTTCGTACCAGGAGATGGCACCAGGTGTCTGCGGAGGTGAGCTTGCATCTTATTTAGCGCATACAGTGCAACTGCATACAATATATTTATTTACTTAGGATAAATAAATAGATTTTTGTAGGAAACTGATGCAGTAGGATTAGATAGAGAGTGTTTATTTAACATCAAAGTACGATATTTATTTTGCAATTGTTACAGCAAAATATATTTAAACTGTACTGTTCAGTGGCCAAATATTAATTTTATAAACTCACAGCAACACACTTTTGAAATAAACAAAATAAAGAGATAAAAAAGTAAATGGCTAGTGATACTGTATGACCTTCGAGGATCTGCCATTTAATGTAAGCCTCAAATAATAAGTCTTCTATCCCCCCTGTGTAGAAGCCAGCCGTGAGGACCTCCTTGAGGAGCTGCTGTCCAACCTTATTCACCTGATTGTTGAAGTGCCCCTGCTGTGAGTGCAGCCAAGACCTATGCACAAATTGTATGATTATATATGTATCTATGAACACCATGGGGTTTAGCATATATAAAAAGGTCATGTCTGCAAGAGTGATTCCTTTTAAAAACATGTAAAAACACTACATGTACCACACTATTTTATTGAGTTAATTAAATCAAATTATCTATACTACACAAAAGCACAATTGCCACATGAGTCCAAATATTTTACAATGCCTCTCTCACCATGTTGCTTCAACTTTAAATTGCACAAGATGCCAAACGAGACATCCATCCATTATATATAAAATTTTAATATTTAAGTTTGAGTAAATTGAAACCCAACATTGTGTCTGTCTTTACAACCATACACCAGTCATTTATTTACTTACTGCATTTATTAAATGTCTTTAATTTACCATTTATTTGTTGGCATCATGTTGCTAATAGCCTGCCAACGAGTCGTTTCAACATGCTTTACGCTCCACTGTCACCAGTAGAGGGTGACGGACACTGTAATATGTGTGTATGTAAACATGAAATACTGATGCAAAGGAGGGGGCAATTTATTTCCCCTGATTGTTGAGCTTTTCTAGTGAATTTGGTTGTATTAACTCTACCAACTAGGAGGACCATAATATGATGATAATAGCATTTTATTGTCCTGTAAAATTATTTAATTTTATTTGAATTATTTGTGTTATAGTAACTCTATTTGTGCTTCTGTTTTATATAGAGACATAACTTACAGCATTCTGTTTGAAGCAGTGACCACACTGCTGGTCTTGTTTTCTTACCAACTCTTCAGTAAAGATATCCTCAGAGATGGTGTAATATACCAGCATGCTATGAAGGGTAGATGGTAAGTTTACTCAATGACGTTAAAGTGTTGCGATTTTAAACTTGAACAGTAATCTGTTTTAAAATAACATGTTTTAATAATACATATATAAATTAATTGTATATTTGTGATACATATATTTAGTTACTGAGATACAGTATTTATTTCATGACCATAGAATAAATTTTTGAATTACTAGTCTAGTCTTCTGATCTAATACATAATTTTGAGCAAATATGATGTGTTGCTTCTTTTTTTACAGTTTAACTTTAACAAGTCGACTTGTGAAGACACTGCTCTATAACTTCATCAGACAGGAAAAATGTCCTCCAGCAACTCACATATTTGAACCAAAATCTGAAGGAGGTCTTCTGTATGGCCTGGCATCTGGAGTTGCTAGTAAGAATATTTCATTTGCATCCCCATTAAAAATCCATCAATTAGAGCTCAGTCTTAATATCTAAAAGTTAAATTATAATGAATCTACCATGCAGCTCCGCTATAATTTGCTGTTGTGCAAATCACTACACGCTAAGTGGCACATTATGTTATCTTAAATGAAGAAACATGAACGAGTTTAAGAACCCTATAAACACATATGAAAATAACAGCCGATACCACTGGCAAGGCATTACTGAAATCCACGGGGTTCCCTGGGAAATCGAATGCCTTTTGCTACTCGCTGGTGGCAGATTCCTATCAGTGAGACATCAGTATTCATTGCAGCCTGTCTGTCTGTGGTGGCCACTGATCGCCCCAATGAGTTATGATGCTGTGCCCTGTTCTGTAATCCCCTAGAGCCTGCCAGTCTGCTGTCATCTACCTTATGCACACACACACAAACACATACACACACATACACACATAGTCCAACAAGTTTTGGATTTAAAATTAGCATGATATTGGAAAATGTTGCAATATGGCTGTTCAGTACTGCAATATTTATATAACTGTGCTGTTTTAATATACTTCTTGATACTATTCTTGATTTCAGTTACATTAAAACCATGCTTTAATTTACTGGTCAAACATTGTCCAATAAAAACTTAACAGAGACAAAACCAATAGACCATATCGGTGCTAACCTTGGACTTAATTAGGAAAATTCATTCATTTCATTTTCATTGTACTTTTCCTAACCATGGTGTCACTGTGATATATTTAGTTTGTTCTGGTATTGATTATTGTATCAGCCAATATTCTTGATACTTTCACAATATTGTATAGCCCTAATATGTCTCTGAAAGCCTGGCAAGAAGGCCTGCGGTCGTTTTTTGTTTTGAAGTTAGGCTATTAAACAGTATGTCTTGTGTAATGGGAAATATTTAATCTGTGTCAGATCAGACGGTACAATCATTTTATATTTAGTAGTAGACATACTTTTTTTGATGACAATTGTGATTCCTTTTGCTGTGACTGATATCCATTAGTAGACACAGACTGAGCAAATAAGTGTATAGTGCTGCATGTAAGTAGATTCTATTTCTGGCAGCACACTCCTCGTCACTGTTCCAGATCCTTAAATCCCAGACTATGATTTCAGAGTCTCCTGTCCGGCTTTGACCTCCTCTTTTCTTTATTTCTCCTCTTGCCTTCCCCTCTCAAAGTGTCCTCCTCCTTTTTTCCACTGGGCAATGAACCAGGGCCGCAGCAGCCTTAGCAGTATTCTGTTATTGGGTGGTGGGTGGTTACGTGGTGGGCTGGCAGACAGGCACAAAAACGGAGCCAAAGGGACAACAAACAGCACCGCAAGGTAAAGTCAGCATTTTAGATCAGTGCAGGATCATGGAGGCTAGACTCGACTGCGACACTGCTGGGACGCCTATCTGGTGCCATTGAAAAAGGTATCATCACTATTTGGCCCTCACCCTTGAGATCTTGTTTTCTTTCACTCTGTTGGAGCACTGGAAGTATCACGTAGCAGAAGAGACAAATGTTAGTAATGAATCACTTGGTTTAACACATGCAAATCATCTTAACCGTTTACCTTTGTTCTGAATGAAGTTTACTGATACAACTTCATTACAGACTAAGCTTGTACTGTCCCTTTTCTTCCCCAAACCTTAAATCATTCATGACATTATCATCAAGCATCTGACATCTATTTTACTAAGCATACTAAACTAAACTAAACATAACTCTTCAACATTTTGGCAGTGAATGTTAAAAAAATAACATCAATTAAAATTGCAAGCAGTGATAAAGGGCCCTCGAGGTCGTAAGGGAAGGGCACACTACAGTGGAAGGGCTGCTTTTCATCACCATTTTAAGAGATACAACCCTTATTTGTATATCATGTATTTGTACATCTGACAAACTCGGGTATTTCACTGGGTTCATTCAAATCCGACAATGTTTGTGAAAGATAGATTTTTCTTTTTTAATTTATCAAGTTTGAGTTTGAAGTGTCTTTGATTAACTGTTATAGATGTCAAAAGATTATGATATGTGATTTTGTCAATCCCAGGTTTGAATTTCGCTGACATCATGTGGGGTTTAGGGCGGCACCATAATATATTTTTTCATTTCTTTTTTCATGTCCTGACATGGTTTATTTGTTTATTTTATTTTATTTTTTTTGTATGGCTACGTTAAATTTTTTCTGAGTCGGGCTCCCATTGCAGCAATGTAAAACATTTTTTCAGATGGCAATACTGGGCAGTCTTTGAATACTTTCTCTGGGGGTCTCCACTGAAAATTAGAGGGCATTAAACTCTAAGTTTCAATACTAGCCGTCTCTACGTTATTGTTTACTACTTGATCTTTGGCCCCAATAACATGGGTAAATTGACAATCTTTTTGGTTGCCACCAGAGGGCAGCAGATAAGCTTGACTTTGGCCCTTCAGTCTGAGCTGTCAGCCTGCTCTCACATCTCTCTGGTGCTTACTTCATGCATTCTCTGTGGCTAGACATGTAGGAGCCAGAGACTGTCATCTGTGTACGTAGGTTCTTATGCTTCTCATGTCGCTTGCACGCCTGAGAGCACCAGCTCTCTCCTGGCTCCACAGACAAGTATAGAGCATTCACTCACTGATGTATTTTTTTTTTTAAATGACATTAGTCTGTTAAACATAACAAACAAATATAACAGTGTAATAATATATTTCTACCTCCCTATACTACCCTTAAAGGATAAGTGCCTGACAGCCTCAAATTTTATTATGCAGTTATTGTATATGTTATTCCAGGTGGTCTGTGGAGCGTTTTCACTTTGGGAGGAGCTGCTACCAAAACAGGTCTTGATCAGGATCACAACCATTTACCTTTATCCAATCAGAGCCTTTTGCTTCTTCTGGTCCTGGCCAATCTTACAGATGGACCTGACTTTCCCAACCCTTACCGGCAGGCCATTACATGCTTCAGAAATACACAAGGTACGGAAGCTTCACACTTACGTTGTAACTTTGATAAGACTCGTTCTAATGATGTTTTTGCCTGTGCTGTTGCAGACATGTCAGTGCCCCCTGTGGAGCAGCCTCACACGTTCCAGATTAATTTCAACAGTCTGTACACAGCTCTGTGTGAGCAGCAGCGCTCCGACCAGGCCACACTGCTCCTGTACACTCTACTCCACCAAAACGCCAATATGAGGACCTACATACTCTCCAGAACAGATATGGACAACCTGGTGTGTTTAAAAACTTGAAAGAATATCATCAACAACATGAATCTTTACTCTACAGAAACTCATATTAGTTCATCATTAATGGTTAGGGTGCTCAAGACTACTGTGATGGCTTAGTCCTCAGAATGTTATAGGAGCTTGACACAAATGCTTACACAAATGTATTTTTATTTTATTTAACAAAAACTTAGACCCTTCTTTAAAGACACGGTCACACATGTAAAGCTCTCTTCTGTTATTGGTGCAGGTGTTGCCAATCCTTGAAATCCTTTACCATGTGGAGGAGAGAAACTCTCATCATGTCTACATGGCCCTCATTATTCTTCTAATCCTAACTGAGGATGATGCTTTTAATCGCTCCATCCATGAAGTGGTGAGTGCATCTTCAGTGTTTGTACTTCTGATAATAATTTGTAATCTAATCGTGTATAATTACTTTCTCTCTTCAGGTGTTAAAGAATGTTTCATGGTACACGGAAAGGTCATTAACAGAAATTTCACTTGGAAGTCTACTCATCTTAGTAGTTATTCGCACTATTCAGTTTAATATGACTCGAACAAGGGTATGATCATAGCAATTTTGAGGATTATTTTATTATTGCTAATAATACACATTTTCATATGATTCTGTACTTTTTTGTAGGATAAATACCTCCATACCAACTGCCTGGCTGCACTTGCAAACATGTCTGCACAGTTTTGGTGTCTGCACCAGTATGCTTCTCAGCGTATTATTAGGTAAGATTTGTTTTTAAATTGTCTTTAAATCGTTTTGTGAAATACTTAGTAAACCTGAAGGCTGTGTTCAGGGAGGGCTACCTTTGTGTTTAGAGATCTTATGTAATGCAGGCAAGCTCAGGCAGAGGATTGAGAAGAAAGTACTTAAGAGGACAGCCCAAATAGTGTACAGAGTACTATTATCTCATTCATTTCTGCGGGTAATAATTCATGACACAGAAGACATTTGTCCCTAAAGACACATGTACCTTCGGTCTAAGTTCAAATCAGTGAATCTGTTGTTGTAATAGACCAATTGTGTGTGGAGATAATGATGCACAGTAGCTGTCTCCTGTATAATGATGATGATCAGGGCCTGGGTTGAACTTGGAAGGCTTGTGAGATTAAGGGAATTTCCTGGCAGGAATTTCCAAATGTCAGTAAGACTGCAATAACATAATTGAGTCCTATAGAGAGTCATGTGTAGAGTTTGTATTTATTACCCCCCAGTTTGTGATTGTGGGTAATAAAAATGGATTTTATGTAGAATATAATGTAGACTAGATTTGAACTCTAGATTTTACTACAAACTATGTTGTATATACTGTATGTACAAAAATTGAATAAGTTGTAGTGTTTACTTGTGAACTGCGTTTCTGACAAGCAAGTAAGAAAATTCACTGAAACCTACAGTTTTATGGCTGATAAAGTAAAACGATGATGTGTTCAGTTTTCTGTTGGATTCCTAGCACAGACCACCTTTACATCCTCAATTTGTAAGGCTAGAACCCATCTGTCATTGCTTAATGCATATTGCCAATTTAAGGATCAAGTGTCACAGTGTAAAAGTCCTTCAGAATTTCAGTTCCACAGCCTTGTCTATCGTTACCTCGACATTAAAGAGGGATGAATTGGGACCACTATACAGTACTATTCTGTGACCAAAACAAGCAGGTAGAGCTGAGGAGCTCCCATGGTGGTCCTTGAGCCCCTAAGAATTCAGGACCACTGACAGATCCTACCACCCTCATTCTTTGCATTTCAATATAACAATGTTATCATGTTGGTAATTTACTCATAGGTTTTTTTTCCCTTTTTTATAAATTCCTGCAGTATGCTACAACATACAAATTTATGGGCAATTCAGAATTTGAACAATAATTGTTTCAACTTTAGCCCTTTTTGTTTTATTAATTTCCTATGCCTGTTTTTCTCCTATAGCCTATTTGCTCTGCTTTCCAAAAAGCACAACAAGGTATTGGAGCAGGCCACACAGTCTCTCCGAGTCAGACACGGAGACAATACTGCATTGCCTGACTATGTGAGTAACACATTTGCTCTTTTAAATTAAAAAATTAAGGTGGAATTCACAAGTATTTTATTTATTTTTGTCAGACCAGGGCTTGTCTGGGACATTCAACATAGAAAGTGTGAATTTGCTTTTGGACTATTGCTATATATTTTTCATGAATACATTACTACATATGTGATACAGTGTTGCTTTTACTTTACAGTCAGTGGCGCTTTCACAAATCAAGAGTTGAATTCATATTGTTTAAAGGTGCACTGTGTCATTTTTCTTGTGCAGGGTGTAACACCTGTCTCCACATTGCCTGGAATGTTTCCACAGTTTGGCATTAAACTTAAACAGGCAGGTGTCTGATGCTACTGCTAATGAATATTCACTATCAAGCTGTTTTTTAGAATACTTGCCTCTGTCCCCTGCAAATCACAAATTTAGAATAATTTAAAGCAGAGGTTCTTAACCTTTTCGACCTCCGGGTTTTCTGTAAAAAAAATAAAATAAAATTACTCATATCAAATATATTATGTAATATATGTATTTTATATTATATGTATTGTATGTATATACTATATAATATATATATATATATATATATATATAGTATACTATATATATATAGTGATTTCGCGGCCCCTAAGTGGGTGCTCGCGTGCTACTTTGGGCCCCTGCCCCTGTGGTTAAGAATCACTAATTTAGAGGTTTTATTTGGTCCCAACCCATTTGTCATATTAATGTTGGTTTAAAGAATCTTAAATAAAACAGCCCCCCGCACCCCAATATGTAAATCTGGAATGGAATCTGGAATCTGAGTTTAAGGCTAAACATTTGATTTTGTGTGGTTCTGATAAATTTATATTAACCACTGATCCACAAAGATCAGACACTATTAACACAAATACATTGCATTCACTTGTACACTCACTGTTTTATGTCTCTTCGGGGCACAACAGTGAGTTTTATGTCCCAATAAGTGCAGTAGCACTTCAGTTTTAGTTGGCATTGCTCATGGGCACTCTTCACATTTCAGATTTTTCATGGGAGTTTACCAGTGAGGCTGTTTTACCTCGAAATGCATCTGACTCACAGTCTGGGTCATAGTCTCTTCAGACGGAACTGGTCAAGTCCTTTTTGATACCAGCCTTATCCTGTAGTTTAGACTAGGACACTTGGTGACATTGGTTCCCATGTCTGCTCTATTCTTCCCCTCTCACATCTC
Source organism: Taenioides sp. WSHXM2023 (assembly GCA_029959045.1). NCBI lineage: Eukaryota > Metazoa > Chordata > Actinopteri > Gobiiformes > Gobiidae > Taenioides > Taenioides sp. WSHXM2023. Next base: position 27,485,403 of record CM057085.1, read on the forward strand.
TTCATCAGGACAGATTTGTTGTGCAAGTCCAGGCACACTTTGACATATCAACTCTTTGAATTTTGTTTTGGCTATTGATTATGTCATGCAGAAGTGCAGAATCAGTGTTTCCCTCTTACATCTAAAACCAGGTTTTAGATTCTTATTTGAACTACAGTAGCTTGTGTGTGATGGTTCTTCCCTCTCACCAATTTGGATTGAAACTGGCCTTCTCAATTTATGATGTATATGAATTTGAAGCCCTCATTCTTACATATTTGTGTACTCAGTTCGCTGAAGAGGAAGCAACCATTTCAGTGGCCTTGTAGCACGCAGTAGGAGAGCAGCAGGGACAGGAAGAAGAGCCGCTTTTCTTTTTTGTGGCCAGCATCTGGAAACAATGTCATTTGGCTACATCTTTCCCTGCACACAGGACAAATGTTTGTTTAATGTGGGATTGCCCTGGAACTATATAGCCCTTTTTATGGGTTATGTCAGAGGCTATATGAAAAAGAGGCTGTAAGCAGTGAGCTAAAGCTTATGTGTTAATGTCTCCTCCAGTCTGTCTGCCTCTTGCTCTTTAATACACTCTGTGAGCAACCCCCACCTCCGAGTGTGCTGCTGTCTCTGCTTAGCGTCAAGGAGAAAAAAAGGAGAAAAGGGCTTGGGCACGGAAGCCTCAGGGGACAGCCAGTGGCAACCGGGGCAGCTCTCTGGGGGGGGGGGAGCTGAAGCCACACTTTCCTGCTTCTGCCCCTACACTCACCCGGTGGCCCCTGCAAATCACAATGTTAGGTGACATGTCTTTGAGATACTAGTTGTAGGACAATACCAGTGATTTGGGCTTTGATCTAATGCCAAGTAAGTAATGGCAAGTATTGTGATATTGATCCAATACCGATATTTACATTGAAATATCTTGAAACTCTTCTACCACAAAGAATTTAGTCTTGCCGAAGAATCTATCATTCCCCGCCCCCCTCCCCCCCAGCTTGAATTTAAAAAAAGTGTGTGTGCAGATAAACAAAATAAACAGTGCATTTCAAAATTTGATTAATATTCTATTTACCAAAAAATGCAATTTTTGGTAAATAGAATACGCTGTCAGAGCCTCAAAGCGAGGCTCTGACAGCGTTTCATCTGCAAGAAGTGCATGCTCCAAGCCAGAGAGTGCTGAAGTTACTTGGTCTGTTTACTGTTACACATTTTTGGGAAAGGGCTACACACACTCAGGCAGGGTGGTCCAACATGCTCTGGGCCGACTATCTGTTTATGTGCTGCCTGGGTCCCATTCTGTGATCCCTCCTTTAATAGCCAGTGGAGAGACATGCATTAGCTGCTTTGTGCTGCTTCTCTTAAAGGCACAGTAAGGCTTGGGGATGTATCAACAGATAGTAAACAATATGACATCTGTTTAATGTAAGGCCTTCCAAGGACTTGCAAAAGTTGTCATAGTTTCCAGTGGTGAAATTATTGCATTTGAGGACTAGTTAAAAGTTAATAGTTAATTAAAGCTCCAAGAAAGTCTAGCTGTTTTGTTCAAATCTAAATACTGATACTGATTTTTTTTTTTTTTACTTATTGATTCACTTACATGCAAAAACTGTCATGTTTTTCAACAGGTGAGAATTGGAAAAATTGTTCTAGATCCAAAAAAGTTTTCATTCCAAAATTCTCTTTTTTTTTATCCACCTCAAAACCAATACATTTTCTTTTCCTGAATAACGCTTGCTAAACCTAACTGAATCTATAGCATATACTGTGTATATAAGTGGACATGGCTAACAAGTAAAAAGTTTGCATGCAGGCTCTTCCAGCTCCTATTGATCCTGGCTCCAATTGACTTGCATGGGAATATTGTGGCCCCTCTCTCTGCTTCAGTGAGCTTTGTCATTTTGGTCTTAAAATGTTAATTTTAACCCATTCTTCACGATCCTGGGTTTTTTATTTCACTATTTTGTCTGTTAAAAATATATATTCTCTATATTCATAATATAGAGCCTGCTCCTATTCTCCCCTGTAACTGTTAGCATCGCGAGCTTCATTTGAGTGGATGTCACACTCGCTTAGTCTTCTTCTTTATATAGTCAGTGGTCTATAGCCTCATTTTCATTACTCTCAGGGTACACACCGTACAGCCCCATTTTAGGCTTCCCAAACAGATCGCTGGAGGTACAAACTTACAAGGCGGTCTGGTGCGTTAAGGACCTGCGACCAGCTCGCAGGGGGCTAGAAACTAGCTATTCACAACAACAGGGTCTTCCGGCCGCCCTGTACACCCACAGTGTGGAGATTTGCAAGGTTGAAAAGCAAGAAATTGCTGCTTATATACAAGAAGATTAAGGACAATAATAACTCCAGCGGTGTAGGCTGACAGGACTGGAGGGGGCTCAAGGCAATGGACAGCATCTACAGCCACCTGCAAGCGCTGGTCAAGAAGTGGCGTTGGACAGTGCCACCATATTGACCTGTATGCCTAGGGCATATTATCACTGGCCCTTGCCAAGGCTGCCCCAAGTGAACCTTGCTAGAGCATAAGAGGCTTATGTATGTCCATATATATGTCCATAGAAAAATCAATACCTAATAAACATTTAACTTTGAAGTATCGATGGACATAGATAATAGATGTGGTGTGAGGTTGGAGCAGAAAAAGACATTTTAGCAATGTCACTGGGGTAAGAGTTTTATGGCATGAGCAAGAAAATAAAGGCCAACTCATTATTTACTGCCACCAACTTCACACAATTTCACATCCTTGAATTACTCTGACAGGAATAAATATTTATATATTCATTTGTTTTTATTACCCATTCATCCCAACCATGCACACTATTTAACAGCCATGTAGATTACTATGTGTCCTTACTGGGGATGCATCGATCAGATATTGGCTTTCAAATATTGGTTCAGCAGATATCCTGGTTGGTCATGTAAATTGATGTAATAAGACTAGTTGTACTCAGCCCAGAAAATCTCAGAATGTTTATCTTTTATTTACACAAATTTGTGCTGTTGTTGCTACGCAACCGTATAAGACGTGCAAGATTTTCTCAAAGTCAAATGAATATTTTGAGTGTGGCAGTGGTTTAGTGGTAGGTTGATGGTTCAATCCCATGCGTGATGGCATCAGCTAATGAATCTACCCTTTTTAATTATGCAGTGCTTCTGGCTACTCTTAATGATGCTTAATAAGGTTGAGATGCACATTACATATTGAACTGCATATTCCCAAAGATGCTGCCCGTTTTTCCTGAGCTCATTATATCATCTCTTAGTGTCAACACCAGTGACTCTTGGGTGAGGCTCTCATTAAGACGGTGTCCTGCTGTGAGCCTGGAGATGCTGTTCTCTCAGGACTCCCACTTTTAGTCTCTCATCCTCAGTGAGGCTTTCTCACCTGCCTGTGCCAATCACTGGAGGCTCTTATTTACTTGTTATTACCCTGCCTCTTGTGTACAGCTTGGCCTCTTATCTTCTGCCTCTGACACTTGGGTCTTTTTGTCTGTATTCTTAGGAAAGAGGAGTGCCTCTCTGCAGGAAGCAGGTGCTCTGGGCTCATAATAGTTGTCTGCCTCTAACTGGTAATTAAAGCAGCCATGCTGTGCCCTGGTCTCTTCATAATGGTACTACTGACATACAGTGCATCTCACACCTGATCAATTAACACTGACCATTTGAAGGCTGGAAGCTGCTGCAGTTTACATTTTGACTTATAACATCAGAAAACGCATGCCTTTTCCCTGAAATATAAATACGGTTATGGTGAATTTCACCTCAGTAAGTCTGACCTCTCTTTGACCCAAAGTATTACTATTAGAAGGTGGTATTATAATCTTTTGTTTAATTCTATGAATAGGAGAAACAAAAGAACCTGGACTGGTACTCCAAGTGTAATTATACCGTGACCTTAGCATACATACAGTGACCTACTTAAAGTCTCCCAGAAGGCTGCTGCCAACCAAGCCACTTCATCTGTTTATGAAGTGTCTCTTAAAACAAACCCTTTTAATCAATTGTTTCTAACCTACCTTCAGCGTTCATCCCAAAGTATTCTGACAATAAAGTGCAATAAATATATTTGCAAGTAGTGACCATGCAGCATATCAGTCTCTTATCCTGAGCTCTATAGTGGCACAAAAAGGAGACAGAGAGTCAGGTTAAAGAGCCAGCTTGTATTTGGGGTTTTACATGTCTGTATTACCCACCTCGCTATCTACACTTTACATAAACACTTAGTCATATGATAGGACAACTCAAACAAATACCTTGTGTGTGTGTGTTTTGGGCAGTGTTGTAAAAGATTGTATCATGCTAATTTTCCTGGTCACTGAGATGACAGAGATCATAGATACCTGTCACACCCATTTTGAAAACCAAAACCCAACCGGTGGGGCTTTCAGTCATTTGCCAAAAAGACAGTATTGTCATATTTATTTTTATTAAAGGATGTATTAAAAGGCCCATATTAAACAAATGTAGTTAAACAAAAACAACATGAAAATTTACAAAAACATAAAGAGTGAAGTGTAAATTAACAGAATTAATATTAGACACACATTTAGAAAGCTGCAGACATACACAAACGTCAGATTGTTCAACCACCACTTAATTCTCTACAGATTTATCCTTCACAAAATCTTCTCACACACAGCACAGTCCATCATTCTCTCCTTCCACAGTTTCAGTCTAAGAATATTCAGTTCCTTCCAGATTTTCTTAATTAGCTGGCTGCATGTCCCTAGTACTTATCACTTGCATAAGGGTCTTGTCCCTTGTCCCCCAGCAAACGCAGCCTGGTTGACTTTGCATAATAACTAGCCCTGCATAGAGAGTCAACACTTTGTTCTATATTGGAAAACCCCAAGCTCCAGTCCCAGAAAGTATGTATCAAGTAGATACAGTAGAATTGAGTTGCATGTGTCTTTGTCAAATGTACAATTGTGATATCTTTCCCATATAGTTTTAAGACTTTGAAGAAAAGGCCATCCTGATGGTCCTGATAAGCTGAGAGGCTGAGATTTTTTTTCTTATAGCTCTAGTCCTGAAAGCTTGCAGCATTGCTGGCATGACAAGGAAATGCTAGAAGAGATGTTATGCACATGTTCCCTTAGTGGAACAATGTTGTTGTTTTCAGGTTGTGCAGGGGTGATACAGCTGCTGCTGCTGCTGCTGCTGCTGCTGCTGCTATGGAGATGCTGCATCTCTTTTGATTTAAGGCCTTGTCTGTGTGCTGATGACTGGTCTTTCAACAGGACAAAGCTACAGCTCACAATGCTGCAGGACAAAGGACTCATCTGGAGCAATCCTGGGTGTTGCTCTGATCTAAATCACATATAGAATGTGTGGGAATTTCACAAAATGAAATAAAAATGGGCAACTCATTCCCCTATTCCCTAACACTGAATCAAGAATTGTTCCTATACACATTTTTGAAGGGATCAGCAAGAACCCTGGGACTTGCTAGACCCTCACTTTTAAACACTCTGCTTTATTGCTGCTGGGAGAAAAACATTTGTTTAAAAACATCCATGAGGCGGTAAAGTGGAGAATGGAGGCGAAATATTTAAATCCTGTCTGGCTTTCAAGCAGACCATGGCTGTCTTAATCTCATCCACTATACAAACATACAGAAGGGAGCGGGCAGACGTCTAGCTAGCCTATTTTCATTTGACCTGAATTCCCCAGCGTGGCATTTTTCCCCTGCCAGCCTAATCTCATTACGATGGGTGTCGAGCCACAGAACAAACATACTAGGCATCCGGCTGCTTCTACTTGGCCTTCTCTCTTCCTTTTTGTTTTGTCTTCCAGTAGTAACCATACTGGCCTCTCATACAGCTTCCTTTTTTGCTGCTGTCCTCCTTCGCCTGCCTCCCTCGTCCTCCTACTCACTTGTCTCCCGTATCTGTCCCTGCTTTCAGTCTAATTATGGCCTGCCAGAGGAGAATAGAGTGGAGCTGAACTGAAGCTAGACAGTCGAGAGAGAGGCGCACAATCAATCCTTATTATAAGCAGGCTCTCTTGCCTCTTCTCCCGGCTGTTGCTTTTGTTAAAGTCCTACACTGTCCACCACACACCTTTTGTCTGGCTCTGGAAATCAGTGCAATGTCTCCCAAACCCACGGGGTGCACCCATCATCCTAATCTCTCATGTGTGGGTTTCCCTTCAACACATTCATCCCCATAGTAAAAAAACAAGACCACACAGTAAGGAAAGACCAACATAAACAGGCACCACATGCGCCCTAGATTTGAGCCACAATTTCGGCCCCAAATCAGATCGCCCTCCCTCTGTTGTTGTGAATGCAATCTTAGCAGGTATTAGTGAATTCTTGGGCAAAACAGGTCAAAGCAGCCATGATATTTATCAAGTAAATGCAGTTCTGGGATAGAACAGCATTTTAAGGCCCGTGGCATGTTGGGGCTCCCTGCTGTGTTTCGACCGATGATGAACTTTTTTCCCTCTTATATATCTTGTATTCAAATTATGAATGCTGTATCCTCAGGAAAAGGAAAAGATAAGATAAGATAAGATAAGATAAGACTTTATTGATCTCACAGAGGAGAAATTCACTCGTGACAGAAGCTCACAGTCAGGGGACAGTATAGTGAAAAATACCTTTTTCATCAGCTATGGACTCATTTTATAAATTTGTACATTAAAGATTAAACTAGCTTACTCAGCACTTTACCCTAGTGTATTTTTACAGTAATTCTGATTCTTTGGGTTATTATTATTATTATTATTATTAATAATAATAATAATTAATAATAATAATAATAATAATAATAATAATAATAATAATAATAATAATATTTAATCATCCCAGTGAGATAGAGTTGTTTCACTTAGTAATACCATCTACAGCTGCATCTATAACCATACACGTACAAGGACAACACGTGTTCTATTGTTTATTTCTTGTTGATCACTGCATTTTGTGTTTGACCTCTATAAGATGCTCAGTTAATTTCTCAATCTTGGTTGGTTTATTGATATTCACCTAATTGGCTTTGCAAGCATCTGCCTTCTCTTCCCACTTATCACAGAATATTTTATATTGCAACTACAACTAAATCATAAAAAATTCAACTGAATCTCATAAACAAGTTGTGCAGATATTCCATGAAACTTACCAGAAAATATGTGGACATACCTCATACTCACCTGTCAGTACTGTCAGATTTTAACATAACATAGTATGACATGTCATCTGACCTAGATGCTCTCTGCCCACTGTTTCCCACCTCTAACTTAGCCTGCTTGTGAGTTTTCTTGCTCCTTGCTGATCCTCTTTTCCACTGATCAATGCCTTCATCAGGAAGAAATCATTTTTAAAAAAAAAACACCATTATAAGTGAAACCAGTCTAGTGGGAAACCAATTAACCTTTGCATCTTCACTTTCCCCCAGGCCCAGGACCTGAACGTGATAGAGGAGGTGATCCGGATGATGCTCGAAATCATCAACTCCTGTCTGTGCAACTCTTTACACCATAATCCTAATCTAGTCTACGCTCTGCTGTACAAGAGGGAGATGTTTGAGCAGTTTCGGACACATCCTTCCTTTCAGGACATTATGCAGAATCTAGACACGGTTAGTTATATCTCCTTGTTGTTTTGTTTTCAGAGGAACACTGGATAACTATTTTTGATCATGATTACACATATCAATGTTAAGCAGACATCTCCATGAATGCCTTAAGGATCTTAAGGGAAAGTTTTTTAAGAAACTGAACAGGTCTGTAACACATTGTTAACATGGGGAGTGCAGCTGGACTGTAGAGCTATCGATGAATTAATCAGTCCCATTGTTTCAAGAGACTCCCTGTCAAATATTCATTGAGTTTGGTGTGTGGGGGAGGGACCTAGTCGGGAGAAAGCTGTCAGCTAGTCATGTAACGGCAGAAAGAACCAGCCTGTGTGTGTCTATGTACTGTATACAAGACTGTGAGGGGATGGGGGGTGGTGCTCACATCGCCATGGGCTCGACTGTTATTCATAAGTATGAGGGAAGCGTGCTTGCTACAATCCCTCAGTGCACCCAGCCTCCCTAAGACTATTCCACAGAGCCTGCAAATCTGTGTGTTTGAGGAGCAGATCCAGGATGAAGGCCAGCTTTTTTTGCTTCTCTAAATTAACCCCTTACAGAGACCCCCAAACTTAATGAAGAGATTAGAATTGGATATATGACACGATACACTCTAATGAGGCTCCAGTGTGTTGAGTTAACTTCTGAGTGCTTGTGCTGAACTTGTACACATTGTATTCAGTGTTCAGAAAAAAGATAATATATTTTAATAAAACATCAGACAAGAGAAGATGTAGATGCTGACAATAAACATACTATCTCCTCAAAAACAGATACCATGGCATGATCTATGCTTTGAACATGCTTTATACTTAACTGTGTTGATTCATAATGAGGTATGTTCTGTATATTTGGATTAGACCACGTAAAGGCAAGCCAAGCCAAACCTTGATTCTTTAAGCATAGTTTGATTCAATCAAGTTGTAAGATATTAGTTGAGAACATTGTAAATCTTCACTTAGAAAAGGATGCACTTTAGTGAGATAATAAGTTATACAGATAACAAAGGCAAAGAAGTTGTTGCCAGAGAAGTTCTCATGACCCAGACAATCTATACAATGCAAAGAACAGAGAGCTTATATAAAGTGTAGAGTGTCATTCTGATGTCGTTCTCTTGAGCATGTTGCACCCAGTGTCATCATGTGGGGTGTGGCAGATGCAGTCTTGATGTGACAGCTTCAAGCTGGGAAGAAGCCAGAGCTCCTCAACACAAAACAGAGTGCATTAATCTTCAATGGGATGAAAGACATGTTACCATATAGTGTAATATCTACAGTAGCTGCCCCAGTGTGTTCATTTATTATCCTAATGTTATTTTTTTACTGATGGTGTCAAAAAAAAGATTTCATGAAAGATGTTTTGTGTGTATAGTACATTGTTTATTCTTTCTTAATAGGTGATTGGTTTCTTCAGTCAGCGACTGGAGCAGGCTGGTAGTGACCTCTCTGTGGAGCGAGTCCAGGAGGTCATCATGAAGGGAGCCCAGGCTCTGCCCAAAGACAGACTCAAGGTAACTTTGATGTTTACTTATGTCACAAAACCTCAGACCAAAGCGAATAGAGCCCAATATAGTGTGAAGCCCAATAAAAGCTATTGCCACTAGAAAAAAGTGCAAAAGATGAATGGAAAGCCTGAACAATGTGCTGTCAAAGGCCAAGCTGTGAAGGATGGCAGATTGAAGTGCAGCGGGAAAAAAATAGTTTTTGTGGACAGGTGAGGAGCAGAGAAGTATGGGATATGTATGGACCAGGCCACGGGGAACTGAGACATAAGGCCAAAGCCCAATCCTCATTAGCAGTAATGCTCACGTTCATCCCGTCTCTGCTGGCTGGCTACACATGAACATGTAATGACATTTCAAGGAGATGGGATGGGGGGTGAGGGGGCACTTTGTCATGGGCACATGCGATTGTGAGGTGGCTGTGTGGGACATAAATCTGTCTCAGTGGGTTGTTACCCAACACTCTCTGCACTCACCCAACACTCTCTGCACTCCAGGCAGGGTACGGTCACCCCCACCCCTCCCTGTGCTCCTCCATTAATCAGCTCGGAAATATGGACCTAGTGGTCTCCCCACTCTGGTCTGCACTGGTGCTGACGCTCTTAATTGCCTGTTTCATCATGTGTTTCATGTTCTATACTTGGCGTCTGGCTGCGAGGCATTTGTCTCGCTTGCCGATGTGGAAGAGGAATGGTGCGTAGCCTATGTGCTCTCTCAGGCAGCACCTTGTAGCACTAATGTAGCAATCGACCAACGAGCCATGCAATTACATATGTAGTCATGTGAATAACCCTGTCCTGTCCTTCAACACGGCTCCACCTGCACTATGCGGTGATATGTTGGCCAATATGAGTCTCCATCTACTTGCATCTATTTATTACTTCTAGGCCTTGCGTCTTTGTAAAGTAAGGCGTGTGGTCTTTGTTGACCAGGTTAGCACTCTAGAGGTATTTTGAACATCTTGCCCCTGGATAGAAACTACGTACTTGGATTCATAATGCCTAATTGTTATACAGTGCATACGCTACCATCTGCATTTGTTATCACTGGTAGATACTGCAAGACCTGTACTGTGTATCTGCTCTTCTTTGTAATGTCCAAGTACTGTATTTTTAAAGTACATCTCATATCAACTGCTGCATCCATAGATCTTACTCCTGCAGTCAGACATACAAACTTGAATATGACTTCTCTTGTTCAATGTTATAGCGAGGCTTGTCGATTAGATTGCTTTCCAGCTCCATGGGGTGGTGTAAAGCAAAGAGAATCTCTGGTCAATGTGTCCTATGGGAGTAGCTTGGCCGTTTGATGATACCATCACTCATGCAAACAGCTGTCTTTCTTCCTGCAGCATCTCTCCATCTTATGAGCTCATTGTGCTCTTTCACCCCAATAGGAAAATCCATAAGTTGAATAAATGATGTGTATAATCATCAATAAGTTGATAATTATTCTGCTCTTCGAGTGGTACTGGTTTTTTCAACAGTTGTGTGCAGCATTAGATTTTCTGGTACCTAGAGTAAGCAAAATAGAATTGTTTTTTTATTTCTAACATCACATTTTGAAATTGCAAAAGTCAAAAGTGTTACGTTATCAAATTTCCACAATTTCTTAAATAATTAATCTTTTGACCTCTATGATATAAAATAATCATTTGCACATTAGGAGAGTTACATTATGAGGTGAAAGGACTATTGTAAAGACAAAGTATAGATCTTTGTCTCAGGAAGGTGGTCACCAAGACATGTATGTATACGTATTCATGTCAGTTGACTTGAATTCGACATGGGGAGATAAGCAAATAGTGTCCCAACTGAAACTCCGATAGGTGGTTAACCCCAGTAGCATCAGTCCCTCCTGTGGCCAATCTGTGTGTGGTTGTTGTTTCTGGGTGTGAGGCAGTGCAGGGGGAGTGTCTTGTTTAGGTTGACCAACTGAAGTCTGCCTCTAAGCTGAGAGATCCCACAGACAGGCTGGCTCCTCGGGGCACAGACTTTAGAGCAGGGGCTTAGCGGATCTCACTTCAGGCCTGAGGCAGCGACAAAACAAACAGTGGTATCAAAACTCAGAGCGAAACAAGCTTGTATTTACTATTATACATTTATGGGCAAAATGTAATGGGAAAGAATTTAAACAATATCTTGCCTGTAGACAGACTCTATAAAAGTTGGGTGAAATCCATATTTGAGCACCTTAATCAACAGATTCATGAAATGGCAAAATTATTGAATTATCTCTTGCATCTCTAAAATGCGATGGCCTTTATGACTTTATTCTGTCCTTATTGTTATGTTAGCTTCATGGGTTTTAACATAAACATAACCAATACTATACATACAACTTTATATGGAGAGTTATAAGGCATCCTACTCTTTTTGATGGTCCAAGAAGATTATGTCAGAAATGGTGTCCAACCTAAACTCTATGGTAAAACAGGCATATTAAGTAAATTTGTATCAAAAGTAGCTTGAATTAGTAAAACTCCACCACTGTTTCAAATCAGCTTGTAAAAACCCCAAAAACATCCCATCAAAGAAATGGATGCATTTGCTCTCTTTTGAAGAATGGCCTTTCAGAGCTCTTGTGTATCCAGTTCCATTTTTCTCACTACATTCTTCTTGGAGCGACTGGGCTCTATTAGCGTTGCAGAGGAGGGAACATTCAGTCCCAAGTGCAGATATGAGGCCAGTCAGTGGGTCTGTGCTCAGAGGAGAGGGCCTGACCTTCCAGGACCTAACCCAACTGATATGAGTCCAGCCAAGTGGGTCCAGACGTGGAACAAAAAACAGGCCAAGGAGAGTGAGTGCTGAGAGAGAGAAAGAGAGAGAGAGAGAGAGAAGGGGGCACGGACTCTGCAGATAGGAGGATCTGAAATTAGTTTTCACTGTGTCCAGAGATACAGGACAAAGATAAAATTGGAGACAGGGTTTGGCAGCGTCAAGATGCTCTCATTTTGTACAGGGTGCACTAGGGCCTTAGGAAAGCAATCTGTGAAACGCATGAAAGCCACTACGACTCCTAGAGTCCCAGTGTCCTCAGTAGAGCGCGCCATAATATTCACAGCTTGCTTCACGTACATTGTACACTTTGGGACCCAGATCCTATTAATCAAGTCATATGTTGCATATGTTAACATTGCAGTTTTTGCTGATAAATGTTTTAATCATCTTAATTGTTTTATTTGCATAGTCAATTATGTTTCATACATCATGTAAATTATAGAGAGTCATTAATCCATTTACTTCTGTGCTCTTTGTTATATTTGCTTATGCTCGCAAGTTAACAGTACTACTGAAAGGAACAACCTCAGTTTTTGCCCTGTATGATTTTACTGTTAGGGGAGGTGCTGTCACTGTCAAATGAACTTTTGATGAGCTGGTAATGTGCCCTACCAAACAGTCACCTACTCACAAAATTCCAGCCGGATAATACAGTTCAGGCATTGTGTCTAGGCGGCGACAATGGGGCGGTGTGTGCGGTCTGGCCGTGATAGCCTGGCATATGGCCTGTGACCCCGTAGCCCCTGTGTGTCTGTGTCATTATGATACCAATAGTGTGCCGGTGAATAGAGGCAGCAGGGACTCAATAGAGCCGACTGGGACTGTGGCATACAGGCCATGAGTGTCTGTCTTTCACTGCAGACTGATTACTCGATGTTGTGTGTGTGTGTGTGTGTGTGTGTGTGTGTGTGTGTGTGTGTGTGTGTGCGTGCGTGCGTGCGCTTACATGCATGTGTAGACAGCAGCTTTTAATGAGACGCTCCTGCATTATTGATGCTTATCTTTTCTACCTGCCTGCTGTTATGTAGGCGGCGACATGAAGTGATGGGCTTGTGTATGACAGTAAACATGAGGAAATTTTCAGCTGTCAGTCACAGTAGTTATGACCTTTGCACATGTGTGTGTGTATATATATATGTATGTATATGTATGTATGTGTATATATATATATATATATATATATATATATATATATATATATATATATATATATATATATATATATATATATATATATATATATATATATATATCATTATATACATACATACACAATTTGCTTCTTCTGTGTACAAATGACATATTAAAAACATGTTATCTGTAGTTAAGCTTGGGCTTGTGTATGACAGTAAACATGAGGAAATTTTCAGCTGTCAGTCACAGTAGTTATGACCTTTGCACATGTGTGTGTGTGTGTATATATATATATATATATATATATATATATATATATATATATATATATATATATATATATATATATATATATATATATAAAATCATATACATACATACATACATACATACATACATACATACATACATACACACACAATTTGCTTCTTCTGTGTACAAATGACATATTAAAAACATGCTATCTGTAGTTAAGCTTGAAAAATGTATATACCCTGATAACATGACGACGTCATGCCAACGTTGGGCCAACGTATGTGTATACGTTGGGCCAACGTTGGCAGTTGACGTTGGGCCGACGTCATTTTGCTCAATGGCAAGTGGTTGGGCCAACGTCATCAAAAGACGGTTGGCTAGACGTTGGTAGTTGACGTTGGCCCAACGTTAGCAGTTGACGTTGGGCCGACGTCATTTTGCTCATTGGCAAGTGGTTGGGCCAACGTCATCAAAAGACGGTTGGATAGACGTTGGCCCAACGTCTACCCAACTATTAATTAGGCTTTTTATATACTGTATATATTGTACTACTAAATTGCATACTTTATGGAAAGTAATCACAGGTGAACAGTGCATGTAGGTTTTGTTGCAGTATTGCAACATTTATTGATAATACTTGAATTCATGTACACACATATTATCAAAATATAATGTTCAAGGGTGGTTCTTAATTACAATGTACAAAAAATGTTACCAAAATATATTGCTGAAGGCTGATTTACAACAGAAAAAGTTAACTACATTTCAAATGCATTAAAATGCACTACAAGTTTCTGTGTACCTATATAAGTAGATGGAAATAAATGTAATGAGATCAACTTCTGAATGTAAAAATAAAATACTAACAACATGTCAAAACATACCTGAACAATCATGAGAAATCATAGCACCAAAACATAGCATATTTGCATACTTTTATCAACTAAACACACCCTAACTATGCATACACCGTGCGTGTGCCAGCACTGGATGGAATTACTAACAAAATAACAACCAAAATTACGAACCCAGATCTTAGACAATATATCTAAAGTGAATTTCAAATACAAGCCGATAAACCACGTGGGACAAAATCCAGTTGGAAAATGGATAATTAGTCAATATTCTGTGAGTAATCTAGCACTTTTCACGGGTGACGGCACATACTTGAAAACCGATGGGATGTAGTCAGGTGAAAGCGGGTTGTCACTCTTTACCTAGGACACAAAATAAGTAACGTTAAGTAAAGAAACCACTAAGATTACACTGAGAAAAAATATTCACTATTCAATGATACAGGCAGTTTAAAATGTTGTGATGTCACATGAATGCAACCCATTAGCTAATACGTTTTTAGGTCTGGACATTAACCACCGCAGTGAGGTTTATATCGCCAACTAGACTGGGTTGGTAGATTAGGTAGAGGACGTTTCGGCTCGTCCGACTGAAATACAATCCACCCAGTTTAGTCGGTGATATTTATTGTCCAAAACAATAACTATCAGCACCATTTAAGATAATATGAAATGTATAATGTTTACGTGAAATTACCTGATATGAAATGGTCACTGCACAAGCGAAATCCATTAGGTGACGGGTTCCAACGCTCGGTTTTCTTCAGCGCGCTTCTTGCCCGTTTTATCGCAGAAATCCATTTTCCCCTCCGAGCTGGATCTTTGGGAATGCGATAAAAGGCTTTATCTTTAACTTGTCCTCGGTGGTTTGTACATCCAGGGGCACAGCATGAGTCTACCATCGTTGTAAGCTGGAAGTTTTGTAGGCTAGTTAGTTAGTTTGTTTACAATAATTCCTGCCAAGATGGCGCCCGGTGGTGCATGCTGGGATAGCGTGACGTCATCTCCCGGAGCTCTATTGAAACGAATTGTCATTACAAACGTCGGCTCGACGGTCGCGCCAACGTCGTTAACCTGTGCCAGATATGACGGAATACCGAAAAATCGCGAACTTCAAACAACGTCGGTTCGACGTTGCGTTGCGTCGTGTAGACGTCGGCTCGACGTCTAAGATTATACGTCGGCAACGCCGACGTCGGCAAGACGGATCAATGTTTTCAGGGTAGCAAGACTATTAGACTGTCTGCTGTGTATTAATTAGGCCTTCACCCATGTTTGACTAATTTATCTATAATCGGCTCTCTGCTTGTCCTGTTAAGCCCTGACAAACTGTTGCTGGGTAAACTCATCGCCTGTGTCTGTCTCTTAACAAGAGCAGCCATTGCCCACTAATCAGGTTAGTCCACACTTTCCTACAGGCTCAGACCATCACATCACCCACAGAAAGGACACTGCTGTGGTTTATTTTGTTTTGATTTAATTATCTTTTGTTGTGAACATGTATATTTGAGACCAGCAGCACCGTCTGCTTTACCTGTGGGCAGTGTTGGGCTTGTCTGTGGACTTGTCATGAGTTCACAGGACTGTGTTAGTACATTAGGGAGCTTTTAGAGGGTCAGTGGTTGGCTTATAGACCACTGCTACCTGCTGCTGTAAACAGTTGTATCTAACACATAGATGGAATTACAGCTGCTAGTGCGGCACTGCACCTGACAGGGAATGATCACTGAGTGGCCCGCAACAGTTAACCCCCATTCATCTAATGAGACATGTCACACTTGGTCCTAGCATTTTGTCCAGCGGGTTGCTACTAGAGTTTCTGTTTGGGTTGGTTGTCTAAGCATAATTAATATAAATAGGTCTTTTAATGAGCAGAGGAGTGTACATGGAAATATAGCTGTTGTAGTGCCATTAAAAATGTGTTCTTGTTGTTTTGCCTGGTAAAATAAACTTGAATAAAGGTTGAATAAATGAATAAAATTTCAAGCGTAAGAGTAATATTTCATTATTTTACCATTTGTGATGAGTAGGACTGTGGATGGATATAAACAGTTCTACTCATATTAATCTCATTGGAAATTCAGTTACCTGAGAGAGAGTTTCTATTTTGTGTTCTCTTGACAGAAATTTCCTGAGCTCAAGTTTAAATATGTGGAGGAGGACCAACCTGAGGACTTCTTCATCCCGTACGTCTGGTCCTTGGTTTTCAACTCTGGAGTGGGTCTGCATTGGAGTCCACATGGCATAGAGCTCTTCAGCATGGACTCTGGCTGATGCACCTGTGACGGTCCCTGGTCCCTCTGATCAAACATGTGTGCGTGTGTGTGCTTTGAAAGTGCCTCAACCTTGTACAGAACTGTGTGTCCGTTAAATTCAAAGCCTCCTTCTTCCTTGTGATTCTCTGCTTGGACACTGCAAGGTTCATTTGTATAATGAACAATGTTATTTACCACCTATAGAATTGCTATAGAATATTTGAGCAGCTTCTGTGACACGGCTGATTGGAGCACCGCTTCACTCTGGCAATGGATCATTCTCTGCTCTTTTCTTATGATGAAAAGGTCAAACTTTGTCACGTATTGTTACATTAACACCTCTTATGCTATATAACCTGCTGTCCAAGCCAGTTGTGTTGCGAGTTTAATTTGATATTCACAGGATTCTCAATAAATTGATGGAAAATAATATTTCAGGATATGTATCAGTATAGCTACCAAATGTATTTTCCCATTAGCGGCTTCGTTCTTCCACTGCATCTAAATCTAGGCTTTTTTGAATATTGAATTGTATAGATGATATAATATCACTTTTCTACACTATTTTAATTTATTGGGATGCATCTGTTCTGTTCTATCGATATAAATATTTACTCTAAACACTCCTGTTTATACAGGTGTCTGTAATTGAATTGTGCTTTTGTAAATTTAAACAGGTCAGACTTAAATACAAACAGAAAGTTTCTGTTCCAGGCTACATAAGTGCTTCATATTTAGTGAAAAATGCGCATAAATCCCAGGGTGCAACATGGTCTCTCCTGATTTACTGTATTTCTCTCTTGCTCTCAGCCCATTTATTTGGCTTTCTCGTATATTTTTCTTCCTGTTGGAATTCAAAGACTAAACATACTCTGGGCAGTCATTGCTTTGCGTACTTTTAATTTTATTTGATGTTTATTCAGCAAAGTTACTTTAAAAAATATTTATTTTGATGTATATTGGTTTTATATACAAAGAAACCTCTAAATGTGTGTCCTAGTAGTGCAAAAATGACTATTAATGATGAGTGCAGGTACTATTGTGACTTCCCACCAGAGCTGTCATTTGAGGCAAATATTACTTTGAAAAAAAAAAAAAAGGGGGTTTAAATAAAAAAAAATTGGATCAAAATCTGGAATATGTCATGTGTTTCAAGTCAAGAATATATAAAATTATATAAAATTGTGTTTTCCCCTTGTTCTCTTTAAAATGTTACTGTTGCATCAAACATCCCTGGAGTGACGTTTGTTTGTAGAGTGGGGGGATCTAATTCTACTCTGTGCTAGACAAGCTGAACCTGTGTGAACCAGATTAAAATGCTTCTATACAAGATGTATTTAAATTTGCCTGCTGAAGTTAATGATGTAAACATCCACTTGCTCAACCTAGTAGTTTAGGATGAAGTTAAGTTCATTTTACGCTTGTACTTTGTAATAACTCGTCACCACTCAAGTTCACATACAACCAATCTGTTTCACACATTGTACAAAATAATTCCAAGGAAATGGAGTGAATTCAGTGGTTTGCAAATCTCAACCTATACACAATAGAGCACTGTATCGGTTCAGGAAGCCTTCCGAAGGTCAATGCACACACGGCTAACTTCAGAAGACCCTGATGTTTTAGTGGACATCTCACACCTTGTCCTTGTCCAAGCAAATTTGGAGCAGAACCATCCAAAATGATAAAACACCAAATTTGTCCAAACCCTGGTAAATGTTCAAATTGTATGTGTCAACTGTCTATTTTGCATAAAGGTGCCAAAGTGTTGTAACTATTCAAGGGGAAAAGTTTATGACACAAAGGCTCCCACTGTGTCATTGGAGCTCTCACTTCCCCAGAGAATTTCAAGCCTTTCGTCCCCATTGTATTGATTTTCATGCTTGAAATTCTCTTATTCTCAAGGACAACATAATGAATGCACTATGATGTAAAGAATAGGCCATTTTCCACATAGGGTCAGTGGCAGGTTACAGTGAGGCTCAGCAGACCCTCACCTGCTTCGCGCTCTATTATCCTGCTGCCAGATGGTTGAGGGGACGCTTTTACAAACTGACATAGCCCCTTTTTCTTTATTATACAGGGTCACCTTACCTCCAGCTCCTGTTTCAGGTGACACTGGCAAGATGGATGGAGCAAGAACTTCTGGGAAAAGTAGTTTTTTTCCCCCCTGTGTCTGCATGAAATGGTTTTGCTCTTTTAGAAGAATTGATCAAAGTCACAGAATCTTTTTGGATATTACTTGATTACTCGAATTGCTGTTATTTGGCAATGCATTTGCAATTAGATACGTGGTTCAATTGGAAAAACAAGACACAGAGCAGATATCATACTCTTTTTCTGTCCACCATCTACCACTTCTTCTCCTTAAGGCCATTTTTGGTGGATCAGTATATTGATCCGTTTACTGTTTTGGCTCTAACCCAATTGCTGACATATTTGGTTGCTCATATACTAAGGCTTGACTTTTTTTTTTTTTTTCCAATTTTGAGATTAAACAACTTTGCTTGTAGTGTTCCAAAGTATAGCATTAAAGCAAAGCAGGAGAGTCCACCACGCCAAGGTGAGAAAAACTAACCCCACTCACAGAATGCATGTTTTTAAAGGTATTTTTGAGCAATAAAACACCCATAACTGAATAAATTCAACCTTACTATTGATACTTTGCAGCTGATGTCATCAACATTTCCTCAAGGTGGGATGCTAACTGTAGGCTCTGCTATATCTGAGGCTTTGTTAGACTTTAATTTTAGCTTTATTTTAACACAATCTGATCATAAATCGGCCAATCTGACCATAAACTGACTTAGGTGGAACTACAAAAGGGGGGCACTAGTCTGAAAACTCGTTTTGTATTGAGTTTTCAGACTAGTGTGAATATATGTGAGTTATGGTAATGTTTATGGCAGAAAGTTCAGCACATCCCAACCTGATGTCACTGCAAAGTATCAACTGACCACCTTTAAAGGTTGGCTCTACTAACTAATAATAACTGAACAGACATGAAAATATAACTCGATTTTTGCCCTTGACCACTAAACATTACTACTGAAGGTCTTCCATATAATAGTGCTGCGACATACAAAGAGTCGACATACTGTGTTGTTTCTTTGAGACCCTCTAGTAACACAAGCACAGAATCTATATTCTTCAAATGATTTCTCTTATTTTTTCATTATATGTTGACATTTAGTATGTGGCTTTTCGCCCCTTTATAAAAATACCATAAGAAGAAAAAAAGCACCAACTCCATAATTAAAACTGCCTATTTTTTTTTTTTTTTTTTTTTTTTGACCCAACAATGATAAGCAATTACATATTCCAGTATATTCCTCAGATCCGTCAGTCGTCGAGGTAGGATCTATAGCAAAAGTAAAATTCAATTCTGTCAACTGGACAAAGTTGATCACACAATAAATCAAAACAATCACTGTTCAGGTTACAATTCACAAGCAAGGCAGAAATGAGACTCTATAACATTGCAAACTACATTTGGTATAGGGCCTATGGCAGAGCTGATGCTGGCCTTTATTACTCCTAAATTGGTTCAAAAGTTTCAGATTACTTTAATATAATATGAAACTGGCTTGGTTTCAGTTCAGAATGAGAATGCATATATTTCTTTGACATGGAAATTAAATGGGACCATTTGTTAGCCACCACTGTAGTCATGCCAACACATTAACACACTGATGTCTGTCCCACTCCCCTCAGTCTGTGATGTGTCAATAAAAATAAATAATAAATAATACCAAAAATATTTCATTATATTATTATTTTGACACATAGGCTATAACATTTAGCCTACAGTAGGCTATATGGGTAAAGAAAAAGGCCTACACCTGCGTATGAGTTGCCTCAATAAATAAGAAACGTTTTTTGTATAAATAGGCTAGGCCTGTTTACAACATGAGTAAAAGGCATATAGTGTTTTCCGTTATGTTTGCCTGTCAGGTTCTTGTTTCTTGAGATACACACAGAAAAAATGATCAAATAAAGAAAGTCATAATAAATATAGATTTTCTTAGACCAGCACTAAATAAAATGGGTAGATCCTGTTACAGCTTTAGTTCCAGGAAAGAAAGGGGAGATTGATCCTGAACTGATGGACCGCTTTGTTCTATACAATAAAGGTCTGGAAATTGTTTAACAACCAGCTCTCGTGGCTCCTCTCCTTCGCTCCTGCTGCTTGGGTGCCTGTCTAGTCTGAGTGCAGATGTGGTCCCCGGTGTCCAGAAGGCGGCAGCAGCGCTCTCCCATGTGGCTCCCCCTTCAGACCACAGGGATTGATTACTGTCCTAAATTCAGTCTAGCAGCCTCTCAAGTTTCATCGGTTTCCTCTATTTCCAGATTCTCTGGCGTGTGCAGGAACACCAAATAAAATGCAATCCGCCTTGACGTACTGCCAAAAATGACAAAGATAAGACATGCACCACTCGCTCGAACTAATAGCCAAATAAAAATAACCTTTTAATTTAACTGTCAGTAATGGTGAGGGACATACAGTAACCCCTTGTTGACTATTTAACAAATAATTTATTTTAACTCTATAGGCCTTGTCACACAGCCTAGGCATGATTAATGCTGTCTATAAAATCTTGCATAGGGCAGGCCTAGTCAAATTGGTCTGATGGCGTAAGATTGTAAGATTTAGGCTAAGTAAAATGCTATAATGCAAAATTAGACGATTGAATTGTATGGCTGTTTTAACTTTTGCTTTACATAAACTTTCATTTTATGCCCGAACTTCCATGTGTTCAAACCTATCTTTTTTCCAAAGAGTAGCCTTTCACATAGGCCAACTGTATTTTGTGTGTTTGTGTGTGTCCGTGCATGTGTGCGCGCGCTGTGGGCTCTACTTGATCTGTTGTTTGCGCAACACAATCACATTTCTTTTAAGCGACAGGGTGTCTAGACACACACGTGACCGGGCGCGTCAATGCGCACTGGAGACTGGAGACGGAGCAAGGGCACCCAAACCATCCGCCTCATTTCCAGACAGAGAGCCATTTAGCCCACTACACAGCACTGCCCCTCTCTGCTGAGCCACACGGTCTCTTCATTTTTTGTGTCATAGCGTAAAAACTGGATTATTTGACGTGAAGATATCGTCTGCTACGCCATACGGCTTCACTCTGTTTATGTGGACGTATATCCTGAGGGTCTATTTCTCTCTCGATGTGGATTTTCCCTTCTCCTCTGTAGCTCTTTGGACGGAGGCTCGTTCCTGATCAGAAGACCACATCCTCTGCAGAGTAAAACGGAGAAATACACTGAAAAAGTCTACGATTCAGGCCAATTCGTGCAGTGTGGACGGCTATAGGATTTTCTGGATTAATGCTACTGAAGAAGACACCGTGCGATCGAGTTTTAATGGGCTAGATCTTAGCGTAATTAAGGCCTTATAGTTAGTGGGAAATTAGCGATGTTTGTACAGGAATTGTGGTCAAAACTGGCGTATAGGAGTCAAATTGTAGCATAGGCTTCGGGCTGCTAGAGTCGTGTAGGTTTGGTAGCGCGTTAGACCCTGGATGTGACGGCGGAGGCTCCACGGCGGAACGCCTGACTGTCCCGTGAAGCTCCACGGAGCAGATCGTTTTTTCTCGGTGATCTTTTAAAGTGGACGACGATAGAGACTGGCGTATGATCCACATTTTATCCACTTGCCCTGCTGCCAGTTTTTCCACTCCTTTTCCTTATTCTCAGGCTGCTTATCATCGTCTGGACTCGGATCCCGGAATCTTCATGATTTGCGGACACAATGCTCGTTTTTTAGCCGGGAAAACCTCTTTTCGTCCCGCATGTTTAGGACCAAACGATCGGGGCTCGTCCGGCGACTCTGGAGGAGCCGCGCGCCCGTGGAGGGCGACGGGGAGGCGGACAGAGGGACGCATGGCCCCGGGGGCTGCTGCATGGGCAAAGCGACAAAGGTGGCTAAGTCCAACGGCGCCGCTGAGGCCGAACTAAAGACGTTGACCCACTCCATTCTAAAAAAGATCAAAGAGAAACAATTAGAGGTGCTGCTGCAGGCCGTGGAGTCCAGGGGGGGCGCACGGAGCCCCTGTTTGCTCCTGCCCAGCAAAGTGGACGCCAAAGTGGGTCAACAGTCTTACTCTCTCCCCATGCTGCTCTACAAAGTGTTCAGGTGGCCGGATCTCAGGCATTCCT
The DNA here is from genome assembly GCA_029959045.1 of Taenioides sp. WSHXM2023. NCBI lineage: Eukaryota > Metazoa > Chordata > Actinopteri > Gobiiformes > Gobiidae > Taenioides > Taenioides sp. WSHXM2023. Next base: position 27,507,918 of record CM057085.1, read on the forward strand.
CGGAGCTCAAGAGGCTGTCGTGCTGTGAATCGTACGGGAAAGTCAACCCGGAGCTGGTCTGCTGCAACCCACACCACATGAGCAGGCTCTGTGAACTAGGTGAGCTTTTTGTTTTATTATAAAAGGTTCAGATAAAACCATTCCCCTATTCAGTCAGCGTGTCACTGTGTCACACAGTATACCGCTTTAAAGAGACAATTGGCCTAATTCAAGTGACATCACCTCTCGGTGCACTGATCTTGAGTTCCTTTGGGTTAAACTTGACCGACGCAGAGCAGCGTGCCAACAACTTGTCTACATCCAAAGAGGTGTCATCACATTACTTTTTGGCATAATCCTACTGCGGCGTCACATTTTTACTGGACCTTCATTATGTGTAGATCTGAATGTGCACTTTTGGGCCAGTTTGTTAATTAAGCAAGGTAGGTCCAATAAAAGGTGCCAGAGTCGTTAAAAGCTGCCAACATCACAAGTAGTCTTCCCCATTACTTTTCAAACAAACAGTCTACGTGGTGTTTTAACAATTGCCGTTTCCAGAGACCCATCTAGGCTTTACAGTCTTTCCACGTTGAAGTTTCCAGGCCTCGTGTGTGTGTAATGTGTATGTGCAGTGTCCTGGGCCAAAAGAGGCCTGTATCTCAGTTTGTCCTAGACGCTGATAGTGGCCCTGCTGGCGCCAGGCGGCCCCCTGTTTATCTGCCTGCCAATGAAAGGCAATAGCCGCCCGGCCGGCCCTTTCTGCCTCTCTGAGAGCAGAGCTGACAGACACAAACCTTCTTCCTAAAGAATGACAATTCTTATCATAAAGTTAATGTCTTTTCTCATGCACTGCTTTGTTTTCTCTTCAGAGTCTCCTCCTCCTCCCTACTCCCGCTATCCCATGGATTATCTTAAACCACCAGGTGAGATCACACTTTTAATAACATAATAATGCCATACATTACCGTAGCCTGTAAGCGAATAGGGCAGAATTATAATGTTTGGTTTTTCAGTTTCCTAATATGTACTGTGGTACAAAGACTTGCTTGAGTGTCAATGTGTGGGAGCCGGCTCCATGTTTTGTTGTGATTTATGATCACAGTGGAGGTCCATGCTTACCTAGCTGGACACTTCTCCATGGCTGGCAGCCAGGATCAAGCCGTACAAAGTGATACAGCTATAGATTGAATGGCTCACCACCAGTGCTACACTATGTGTGTATTTAGGAGCAGGAGCTTTCAGTTTGTGTGTCCATCTATCTATTGTAAATCGCAGACAGACAGCAGCGTCTCTGGAGCCAGCCTGCTTTTATCAGATGAATTAATCGACAGATTAAAGCTGAAGGCTGCTGGGTTATGGCTCTGTGTCACTATGACACATCACTCATTGATCTGCTAATATTTTTAGGAAGTAATCAGAATCAAAACCCAGTGATTTTATATCCCTCCAAAAGCAGTAATTTACATACTGTTAGTCTATTCTCTGGTTACAGCAGGAGGATATAAACACAGCCCTCCGGAAACTCCCTTCTACAACAATTATCAGTATTCATCCCTGAAAATAAACAGCCGACAAACAAACATAATTCTTACACAACAGTTTATATTAGATCGTCCGTAAATGGTTGTTACTGCTATAGACCCATTAGCACAATCAGAACCTTTTGTACCCCACATAACAAGAAGCTGTTTATGCTCAAACTCATGGGACCATTTTAACTTCAGTTTTTCCCCTTCTGTGTTCAGAGCTGTGTGTAGCTGTCAGCGCAGGAAAAGCACAGTGTTAGACAATGACCAGTTAGCTGAGCACGCAGACGGCCAGTTAGCCAGGAGAAGGAGAAAGTGCCTTTGACTGAATGGAAACAATAGGAAGTCATTGCAACAGCAGCTGGGGTCTCTCCAACCTCTGCCCCCACTGCTACATCTATGTTTTATTCTAGTGATAATGCCTCTGAAAAACACAGTTCATTACCATATGCTCAGGGAAACATGGCACTAAAATATATTACAAGTATAAAACCATATGATAAAAAACAAACAAGTCTTGTTAAACCCATTCCTGCAATCAAAAGAACATTTACTGTGCTCCTGTAAATGATTACATGACAGAAAAAAAATTGTCTACATATCTCTTGTTAAAGCTGATCAGAATAATGTCTCAGAAAATCTGTTGACTTGACAGTGACACAGGGAGACTGAGCCTCAGTTTTATTATTTAAGTTTTATGATCCCAGTGAGCAGGAAGTGGACCTAAACATGACCAGTCCTAGAGGCAGTGGTCAATATGAAAGTACACGCACGTCAAATGCTACCTTGTTCCAGCTCTGGGGAATATAAATCACAGCCTGTTTAGCTTCACTCTGATGCCCCCTCGACTCTGTGGTCAGCTGTGAACTGTTGCCCGGGAGACCAGAGCTGGTCATTGGCAGCCAATGAAAGCCTGGAAGGCTGCTGTGTGCCTGTGACCACAGCCGCATGGCTGTGTCCGGAAGGCAAGGCCACGGAGCGGCCCAGGGTGAGGACTGGAGCCTCTATGGGCACACCAGCTTTATTGCCACTTTAATTCGCCTCTATCAGACCACAGTGCAACAATAAGTGAACCATGCTCCAGCAGGAAGGTCATTTGCATTTCAGTTTATTAGTGCATGTTGTAAATGTATACACAGTAACCCTGTTTATTAATGTAACCAGCTGCATTCACAATGTCAAATGGCTACAGCTGTACCAAGAGGGTAGATTCTACCACAGTGACTGAATGATTCTGTTGGACCAAGTTATAAAAAACCTTTGTTTGTGATTTATGAGCCACATATGAATTGGGTAGACAAGTATAGTTACCTCTGAGTTCCTGGTCATAAAAGCTGCTGTTGAGCAGTTATAATTCAGTGGCCACAGTGCTTAGTGGATGTAGGTGCAGTGGCGAGTTGACGTGCAGTGAAAGGAATGTATCATTAGTGAATGCCAAGCTCCCAGAGGCAGCTCTGCAGCAGTGCTCGCCTGCTCCAGCAGTGTGCCTCTGTTCCACACACACAGCAGTTTTGTTAAAGCTCCATTCAGGTGTCATGTTGAAACTAGCCTACATTACAAGTCTTAGTGGGAGTTTATTTTTCAAATGCAAAGAGTGAATGAGTAGTTCTTTTTTTCTCCTGTCTGCCATCAAGTGTACCATTAAGAAAATTTACTGTGTTGTGCTTTCAACACTGCTCTTTAAATCTGTGTTTGGTTCACCATTTCTGCCAGACTGAAAATGATTCCTTCTCAAAATTAAATTTAAAGGCCACAATGATTCATGTAACAAATGTAAACAAAAAATGTCCGTCTTACTTTAGTTAGACAGAGGTCTTAGATGTGTATTTGGTTATTGAGTGACGACCAGAAAGTGTTCGAGCTAGGCCATTAGCAGGAGATCAGCAGCTTGTCTGAGCAGAGATGGAGACCTACAGTTTCTCATGCAGTAGTGGATTATGGGGGATTATCAGGGGTGTAAGAAAGTGTGCAGCGTTAGTCTTCAGTGTGTGTGAGAGTGTGAGCCTGTTCGTCAGCGTCTTCATTAGGCATTGATTTCACCAGGTGATTGATGGCCTCACAGCTGCTGCTTAGCCTCTCTCCCACACACACAGTTCACTCACATATGTCTCTGTGTCCTCTGTCTAGATTCTCCAGACTCTGGACCTTCATCCAGTGACACTGGGGGAACGACATACTCAGCCCCTGTGGGGCTTTCAGGTAAATATGCCTTTTATCATTGAGGCAGTTTCCACAGGCTTTCTCCTCCTGTCTCGTGTCTGTCCTCTCTCTCATTCCCTTCAGCACACATTCATCTCTCATACTTGCGGTGATGAGGCAGTGATTGTGGGGGCCCCTGCTTCCCTTCTGTAATAAAACTCCAGTGAAGCAGGGTGCTGTATTTCTCCCACATCCACATAAATTCCTCCCTTCTGGCTCTTTGAACACAGCTCCACTCTGCTGCTCTTCCTTTCATCCATATGCCGTTGTAATAAGGGCTTTTGTTTGCTGTAAAATCTAAGTAAATATAAAAACATCTTTGGAAAGACATTCTGATGTTTGTTTTTGTATCAGAGCAGCAAAAGGTCTAGCCGCTGTAGACTACACAGAGCCACCTCAGTGACTTCATGTTGTTCCTTTCTTCCATCCCTGGAGCAGGATGTGTTTTGGGTTTCCTTTAGCTTTCTGCCGTAATCCCCTTTAGCTGCCATGCCTTGCTTCCCCAGGCCCTTTCCACAGGCTCAGAGCAGTGTGGAGCAGCTCTCCTCTGAGCCTCAGATGGTTCTCATTACTGGACCTTTAAAGCCTGTTTTATGTCAGTTGCTGTTTGCTGCCCATATCCCCCTCCTTTGTTTGGGGGTAGGGGTGCTCAAGAAGGGAGTATCCTCCTCCATGCCCGCCTGCCTATGTGTACATGAATGTTTTTAGATGGGAGATTGTAATTTTAGTTGTTTGAAATGCTACAAACATGGGTTTTATGGCCACTGGTTAGTTTCAAACAGAACCGTTTTAGTACACATGCAGATTCACCTTACTAAAAGCTATATATGCAAAAGATCAGTTGTCACTCATTAAATAAAGGTAAACAGTTCCTGCTCCTACTGCTTGACCCGTCTTTTCCATTGGTTTCTCTGTCCCACCCTCCCTGTTTCTCGATCCGCACCCTGACAAAAGAAACATGGCTCTCCTAAAGGCCTGCCGCTGACCTTCTAATTCACTCACTCTGAGCTTTTTATGTTCTGCTCCAGACGTATTTACAGAGAAAAGGAAGAAGAGTGTCCAGGGTGCTAAAGATTTGAAGTCAAAGAGAGTTATAGCAACACTTCCTTGCATCGGAGTGGGATAATTGCAGTACAATGCATCATGTTTTAAGATTTAGACTGACTGGTTAAGCTAGAAAGAGGATATATCTGTTTTCTTATGATACACTATGAGTTTTGGTATCCAGACAGGAAAGAGTTAAACGTGAGAGACTGTGACAGCGACAAGCACAAATGCAATCTAGGCTGCCTGCCAGGCTAGCAGCTCCAAAGCTCCTCTTGTTGGCTCACGTCATCAGCTTGGAACAGACCTTGGCATATAGAGCAGAGGAGAAGAAAAGAGAGGGAAAAAATATGGCAGGGGGTTGGTGCCGACCTGAGCGGAGGCTGAGGGCTTAGCTCGGGGACTTTGGGTTGATTTCAGGGGAAAAAAGACAGCAGGTCAGGGTTAAGGAGGCACTGGCTATGAATGTGTGCAGTGTTAAGTAATATTTAAACTTGTTAGAGGCTCTTTAGATCATGCACAGTGTGGAGGAATGGCACATTTTTACTGTGGATTAGACAGCTCAAACGTCCTTACAGCAGAATTGAATCTTTAGCATGGCTGCTTAAAATGTTGCAAGAATCTGGCTATTTGGCATTTGTGTAGCATTCATGGTTCTATGTTGATGTTATTTAGCTAGGCGGTCCCTCACTCATGCTGCACTTGGCTGTGTAGTATTTGCTGTGTGTTGGCCAATGGCATGCCTACTGGTGCCATGAGGGACTGACCCGGAGTAGCTGTATGTAAGGGGATCTGGTGGGCCCGCGGCGACATGTGCGCACAGGCCAGCAGATAGGATGACCCGGTACGAGCCCTGGCGCACGGCCGACTGTCACACAGGCACTTCCTCTCATTGCAGGTTAAATTTAGGCCCCCTTGTATTCTTATACCACCACTAGCAGCAGTGGCTTCTCTCCACAGAGGGCCTGGGTCCTCACTCAATTAGTCTTCATGTGAACTGGGCAGAGGTATAGCCTTCATCATGGGCTTTGACGAAGATTTAATTTAGCCTTACCACCTCAGCTCATTATATCAAACCAGTTCTGCTGTCATGCAGAAGCCCCAGGAGAAACAGGACATTTTGGAAGTGGGAAAAGCTGGGTTAATGGATATTTTTATTATGAGTCTGTCTGTAAGTTCTTAAAGCTGAAGAAAAACAGTTATGGAGCAGGGAACAGTGTGGCCTCAGTCTCCCTCCCTTCATTCTATGCATTCATGCCTTGTTTGGGTTAGCAGCCAAAGGAAAGGGCCGCGCAGGATATGACCTCATGTCTTTGAGGAAAAAGCGAGCTGACAGGGAGGCAGTCGTGGCCTCTTCTTGACGCAAAACAAACACTGGTGGGCATCAAGCAGAAATGTTAAAGCTGTAAAACAAGAAAGACATTTAGCCAAAGCGCTTCTCATATGTGAAGCTAGCAGTAACTTGGACACAGGGACACTTTCTTTAGTGTAAATATTTAAGTTTTCCTTCCTGCACTCTTGATTTTCCTTTTGTTAGCTTAGGAGGACTCAGAAGGGAGAGAAGATGGCGGCTTTGGGTGGGCCTGAGCTCAGCCTGTGTTCTCTGTAATTTGCAAGCTGTGTGCTAGCCAGAGAACAGAGCAGAGCCTAGCAGGCCGCTCCGTGCCGGGCCAGGATCTCTCATTACTCCCCACTTCCTCTCCTTGTGCGCCAGCCAAGCCGCCTCTTGGCAAGGGACATAATTTTTACTTTTGGCCGTCCTCTGTTCTCCACCCTGTGTCATTATGCTGTGCAAATCGAAAAAACAGCAATGAAGGAAAGCTAGATGGAGGGGAGGAAAAACAGGGAATGGTTGTTTGAGGAACACATTATAATTGTGTTGGTGCTTTTTCGTTGTGAACTACCAGTGTACAGTAGCATTACCCAGTTACCCAGCCTCTTCTAGGATAGCAGGAATGAAAGGTGGGCCATGCAGATCTGGCTGAGGGCCAAAGCTGGAGTGAAGCCCAGAACAAGATGGACATTGTTTTGGTTCATAGTCACCCTGTGGAAGTGGATTCTGACATTTCCTGAGTATATGGAGATGCGAAGGAGAAGAAGAAGGGGCTGAAGGAGAAACACTGCCCACCCCTCCATGACGGGGGACAAATGTGGAAATGAAATCACAGACATATTTCTATATAAATGTACATGTCTCCAATTTCTAGTCTGACACGGAGCCGAGCTGTCTCCACCCGCTCATTCATGCTTTCAGTTGTATTCTCTTTGAGTGACAGCCAGTCGGGAGCCGAATCTGAAGGGCCTATCACAAACCACAAGCAGCCAACATAATCATACATGCTCATTGACAAATACTCTGAGGTAGTTATTAGGAACTGATTATCAACACCAAACAAAAGCCAACTTGTTCTTCTGGTTGTCTCTCCTGGGTTTACAGTTTCCCACGACACAACAATGCCTGTGTGTGTGTGTGTGTGTGTGTGTGTGTGTGTGTGTGTGTGTGTGTGTGTGTGTGTGTAGGTGTGTAGGTGTGTGTGTGTGTGACTGTTGAGCTTGTCTGTCCATCGGCCCGTAACATGTTGGTATGATACATAGACTACAGGTCTCTTCTGATGACATCATGGTTATTTGTCTTGTCACCCTGGGAAATCGGGGCTAGTGAGCGGTGAGGATACTTGTGTGCAAGGGTCAACATCATGAAGTGTTGTTGGAAGTAAAAACTCATCAGGAGCTTTGCACAGAGGATAATTTTGTCACAATACAACTTGATACAGATAGTAAGGAAAAGGCTCTGTACAATGATACTGATTTTGATACTCCAAGGATATTTAAAACACTTCATAAAAGTAGCTATAACCAGTTAATTAAGTTAAGTTTAATACTAGTCAGGGAAGGTAACATTCTGTCTTGCAGTGTGACATTTCTAGTATGGATCTAGTTTCTGTAATATAAATAAGTATCTAGCAATTTTTTTACCCTACATGGGGAACAAAATGTCAGTACATTTGAGAAGATTCTGAAAATGGAATCCGTAGTCAAAACAAAAAACTTTCAGAGATAAAGTGATTGATGCATTTGAAGAGAAAATGGTCTTATCTTCTCCATGGCTTGGCCGGATGGTTCATGTAAGAGATGGCGTGTCTCCAACTCATTCTGTCTATCTGTACGTAGTTAGATGAGCAGATAGCAAAACTGCCACTCCCCTGTGTGGTTTTCCTGCCATCAGGGCCTGTTTAGGTTTCCTCTGAGGGTAGGGAGGGGGCAGCAATAGTGGTGGTGGTGCACAGGGGCTTTTGCATCTAACAAATCTTATTACATCTTAAACTCTGTTGTGCAATAATTAATACATTTGGTTTTGAATGCACAACTTGTAGGTCTCTTGTAGAGGGCTACCTGGTAAAACTATGCTCTAAATCATGCTAGAGCTACATACTCTACAGCACTGCAGAGAACAAAGCGAATGCCTCCAGCGTGACCCTTGACCCCGAGAATAGACTTTCCCCGGGTTGAGAGAGGGTGTTGACTTAGAAAATAAGGCACCATGAAGAGTTCTTTCCTTCCCCCTCTAGCTATTTCCTTCACGTCTTCCCTATTCCTCTCTTTGCTGTGCAGTAGTCTGATGACGCCAAAGTCATTACGCGTTTGAGTCGACACATCTTACACAGAGCTCACAGGGATCAATAAGACAGTTCTCAAGAGCTTGCTCACTATTTACTATTGTAAGTGTCAGGTCCACTGCTAAAGTTCAGCTAGTGGGAGTGTGTGAGTGTGTTGACTTTTAAGAATAGTAGTGACTTGTGTTGTGTGTATGTGTGGAGTCAGACAGAGGTAATGATTAACCTTTCCAGACTGTGTTTCTGGCTCTGCAAGAAGAAACCCAGCAGACTGTTGCGACCCCTCCCCCTGCCCTCCATTGCCCCTCCTCCACTCCATACAAGTCCAATTGTCTCAGCTAGCATGGCGTCTACTCCTAAAGAGAGGGTTGCATTAAAATCCACAGGGAGGTTAACAATTTCTGTGCAGAATCCACCCACTTTAATGTACGGTTGCAGCATAGTGAAAGTATTGCACCAGCTCTTGAATAGACGCCTGGACTGGCTTACTAAAACATAGGCTAATCGCCTTTTAAATACATTATGGACCTATAGAAAACATGACGCCAGTATGTCTTTAGGCCAACTTTGAGTGTTCATAAAAGCACTATATAGAAAGACCAATATAAAGACCAACACACTGTTTGTTTTATATTTCTGTATTTTAGCTGGTGGCATTATTATAAATCTTTATGGAGCTCAGCAGTCTCGCCCACTTTGAAGTTGGTTCCAGTTCCGGAAATAAAATTTTCATTCATTTTTCCTATAGACTTTTGGAAAAAGAGTTCAAAGACATCATGGAGGCTAAGCAGCCATGTAATAACTAATATCCATAATGTGGTTGATAAAAAGACATTTAAAATGCTAGATTTTAATAACTTAAAATAATAACTTGGCGGTTTATAAAGATTCAGAAACAGACTTTAAATAAAATTATATATTGTGGTCATTAGTTGATTAGCCCTGAGCAAGCTTTCAATCAGATTCTTTCAGATCAGATTTTTTTTTTTTTTTTTTTTTTTCTCCAGAATAGCAAAAGGAGAAATTTAATTTGTCAACTGGACAGAGTTTATGTCCAGTTGACAAATTAAATTTCTCCTTTTGCTCTGGATTCTACCTGGACGACTGAGGGATTCTACACGCATCTTTTTTCCAGAATGCCTGTGAGAAAAAATGATGGGAAATTTACTTTTGGAACCATCTCACTGTTGAGCTCCATTGTATTTGGGGTTTATGTGCCACACTAGTAATGATATTAGTCAACTGGGGGGTTGTGGTAAGCTCATGGGACTGGCCAGAATGGGACAGGCCTGGGGGCAATGGGTGGAAGCAAAGCAGAGCCAAAAGGTCTGGTGTGACAGATGGCTCAGGGCTGCTAGCTAGCCAGCTTATCTCCAATTGAGAAGCAGCCTAGAGACACAAGGCTAAAAGGCCACAGCACAGACAGGCAGGTGGGCAAGCCCACACGGGGCAGACACACAGACACACTAATGCTTTGATATAGACAGACAGGGGACAATTTGGGGAAAATACTGAATAATTTCATTGATACAATAGGCCTATTTCAGCTATCAAGTTAAGGTAGTGATTTGGGTCTTGAAATTCAGTTTACAGTGCAAATTTTAATTTGTTTTAGACTCAAGTAGAAGTAAATTGCATGAATGTTGTATTGCAAATAAATAAATATTCAAATAGAGACAGGATATTTAGTACTTTACCAAAGAATTGTGACCATTCAAATTTTGATTTGTATATATCTAAACTTAAAACTATAGTGTTCCCAAAGTTTGATTAAACCAGGCTGGGGGGCGCAGACACAGTGACGACACTCGCTGACATACACACTGCACCTATCGCTGGGAGCACCTGAAATAGTGTCAGACTGAAACTTGAGCAGTGTGAGCAGGCAGACACCTCACACCTTGACACACGCGAAACCCCTGAAAACACGCTTACGGCGCATGTTAAAAATTCAAATTCAGTTAAATGAGCCTTGCACTTGCAGTAAGATGTGTTGTGTTGTCACCGGTCAGTACGACATTAGTGTGTACTTTGCAAGAAGCATTACTCATGAAGTGTAAGCTGGTTGGCTGTCAGGACAAGCTGTGAACACAATCTCCTCAAGGCTGTGCCCCACAGACGGAGGAGTCTCTCTGTCTGTGCTCAGATACTTGAACACAAGCACGCCTATTTTATATAAACGCTAGTTGCAAATCAATGTATTTATAGATATACTTACTGTCACACTCTAAGTATTAAAACACTTTGCTTTTAGGAATATGCAGTGTGAATATAGAGGTAGAGAAGTGGTATAACATGTTTAAATCAGATTGAATCTTGTCTGTCTTACAGTAAATTGAAAGTGGTTTGGATGCTTGTGTCTGTATGAGATTAGATGCAATGCATTTCCCCTATAGACTACTGTAAAGTAGCATTCATGTTCACTACAAACCTTTTACCTAGATATATATGCTGTGGCATTTTTCAACCAAAGTTTGCTGTTCAGTAATTCTGTTGGCTGATTAAATAGATTGGCACTTGAATTCAGGATATAACCTCTTTAGCCAAAGTAAAATGGTGTGTGCACTTCCTTGACTTGTCTCCCTTACTGGCGCTCGGAGCAGTGGTGAGGGAGGGTTGAGCCGCCTAGTGAATAGCAGGGTGTTTTCAGGCTGCAATGACAGGCTCAGACAGGCAGCCGCTCTAATGACCTCTGACGCCAGGGCCTGTCTCTCTCAGAAATAACAAACATACACACACACACACGCACAGACACACACACACACACACACACACACACACACACACACCCACACACGCACACACACACACACACACACACACACACACACACACACACACACACATACACATACACACAGGGCCCCACAGGTGAGCTCCGCCAGCAGGCCCTCTGTCAGCTGTTAAGAAAGGCCAACGTCCTCCTTATCAACTCCGGCTGTTCCTGTGCGTACATGTTAAACAGATATGAGTGGAGTGGATGGGCCGGGCTTGTCGACACTGCTGACATCAATTTGAGGCACAAAAGACACTTTGGGCCTCTTATCTCCAGGATAAATACTTTTTCCTCCATTTAGGCAAAGGTAGAGAGCCCGGGACTTAGTTCTCCGAACTGTGTGCACGGATGGATTTACGATAAACTCCCCTAGGCTGTGCTCTGACCAACTTCAAAGCACACAGACCCCTTGTTTTATGAGAAGCATGCTTCCCCCCCGTTCCTACACACCCCTCCTCCTCTGTCTCTGTCTACCCTCCAGTCTCCTCTTTTTGCTCCTTTTTCCCCTTCCTCCCAGTGTCTAATGAAGTCTAATGACAGGCCACGGTGAGTCTGCTTGGGCCAGCACAGATCCTGCTCCATTAACATTGCAGTTTGTCTCAGACGGGACCTTCCAAATTACCGGTTACATTCACAGCTACCACTAGATGAAATGGGGGAGGGGTGGGGTATGGGAAGAACCCAGGAATGGCTCCATAAGAGAGGCTCTGTTCGTTTAACCCCCTCCTCTCTCATGTATATTTCCCCTCTTTTAGCTTGTTTAACCCTTCAATGTGTGTCTTTCATCATTCCTAGATATTAGTGTGCACTTCTAAGAGTGACAGGAAGCCGAAAAGATTGTGGGTTTGCTGATAGATGTCAGAGGAATTACGTCGGTGATGACCCTAAAAGCACTGGAGACACTTAAAATCAGTAAAGGAAGCGAGTTTGCCAAAGTAACAGTCAAAATATGTGAAAAGCATTCCTCCTTACCGCACCCCACCCCTTTCTTTGCCTCTGTCTCCCTCCACTTCCCTTGCGCCTGACTGGCTCCCACTTTTTTTTGCTGGGAGCCAGATTTCTGTGGAATAGAGATATGAAGGGGAGAGGGTGTGCAAAGAGGGGAGCAGGGGGGTTGGAAAATGGAGCATAGCCAGTGCTACACTTCTTTTACACTCCAGGGGAAACTTTAGATCGGAGAGGCCTGACTTGTCAACAGTTCAGACACCACATTTGAGTCGCATGTTGCTTGTCAGCTAAACAGCAAGTGCTTACCCGGAAAAATAGGGGAAATTAACAAAACCAAGTCTTTTTGCATTAACACAAGAAATGGGACAGTGTGCTGACATCAGAACATTGTTGGCAGGGCTATTACAAAAAGCCAGACAGAAGATAAGCATTTAATGCCTAGACAAATATTGTAGTGCGTGTGGACACTTGCCTGCTAGACTTTCCAAGTTGCTTCTCTTGTCTGAAGTCCAAGAATTCCAGCATGGTTTTCCTTCTTCATAACACGACTCACAGCTCTTAGTTCCAAAACAGAAAGTGGATTAGGCTGTGGAGACTATTGTTTTCAAGATTTAAACGTGTTTCATTTCGGGACTCCACATCACTGCCACTCATCACTGATCACTTTTAAACTTCTTTGTCATGTATACATTGTCACTGTTGTTTAGTCCATACTGGCATGTTGTGTAACCAGGCATTTGTGTGTTTTCAGATTCCTTGGTAATGCAGGGGTCTGGTGAACGGGCCCATTGGTGCGTGGTGGCGTACTGGGAGGAGAAAACGCGTGTGGGCCGCCTCTACTCAGTCCAGGAGTCTTCTCTGGACATCTTCTATGATCTACCTCAGGGGAATGGCTTTTGCCTGGGCCAGCTCTGCTCTGACAACAAGTCCCAGCTGGTGCAGATGGTGCGGGCCAAGATTGGCTATGGCATCCAGCTGACGCGCGAGCCCGATGGGGTGTGGGTCTACAACCGCAGCTGCTATCCCATCTTCATCAAGTCGGCCACACTGGACAACCCGGACTCGCGCACGCTGCTAGTGCACAAGGTGTTTCCCGGTTTTTCGATTAAGGCTTTTGACTATGACAAGGCGTGTAGCCTACAGAGACCCAATGACCACGAGTTCACACAGCAGCCTCGCACGGGCTTCACGGTTCAGATAAGCTTTGTCAAAGGATGGGGACAGTGCTACACAAGACAGTTCATCAGCAGCTGCCCATGTTGGCTAGAAGTCATCTTCAATACTCGATAGCAGCAGGCTCTCTTCCCACGGACTAACTCACTTTTTTGTTCACAGTGAAAAAAGGGTTTCGATGAAGAAGTATTCTAACAGACTTTGTTTATAAATGACTAAGATTTAATTAAATGAAATAAGAAGTGAAAATGTATTTTATGTTATATATAAATATATTATTAATTGTAAATATGAAGACATTTTATATGCATCATTATTTATGTATTGTGCAATGTGTTGATGAGAAAAAGAAAATAAGATGCACTTTGCTTAATATAAATGCAAAACAAAGAAATGCCAAAATAAAAAAAAAATACAAATAATCCTTGTGTATGACCTATTCTTATTCTTATTCCTAAAAAAGTAGTGCAGTGAAAGAAAAAAGGTAACAGGTAAAGGAAACAGTTTGGTTGTGTACTGCTCCTGTGCTCTCATTAGGCTTCTAATAACAGGTTGCATTTTGGGACTTATTTTGGGATACATGCTTTCTGTCTTTAATGAGTGATCAAAACAACGCCAGGAAGTGGTGAGGACTATTTTCCGGAAGCAATACAGTCAAACAGAGGTCATGCTTTCTGTATGGTTTTTGTTTGTTTCTTTTTTGATTGATATACTATTTGGTATTTACAGAAATGATAAAACATAAACTATAAAATCAATATTTTTTGGCCTTCTGATGTTTGATAAAAAATAGGATTGTGTCTGTCTGGGCCGGTCCTGTAACTCGTCAGATGGGTGTCTGTGAAGAGGATTATCACTGTAAGCCTTCTTTAGCCACACACACAATCTCGAAGACCTACATTCACAAGACCCACTTTCCACATGCAAGCTCCTATTCAGAAAACAACTTGGGAAAAAATATGTATTAAAAAAAGAAAGAGATAATAAAATATGCATGGACAGTGACCTAATGAGCTCGCCAGCTGCACACCACTGAGGTGCATTTTAAAGGATATCAACAAATAAAATTAACAGCTTTTTATTTAAATTTAAGATGTGTGTAGAATGCCTCAATCTTCCAGGTAAAATCCATGGCAAAAGGAGAAATTCAATTTGCCAACTGGATAAAAGTTTATTTGGTCGAATATGTTTCGCAGCTCATCCAAGCTGCTTCTTCAGTTCTGGTCAGAGTGCTGGTCAGAGAACTGAGCTGCGAAACGTATTTGACCAAATAAACTTTTGTCCAACTGACAAATTTAATTACTCCTTTTGCCACAGCTAAATTAAATTGAACTTCTTTTTATAATGGTGTATCTTCGCATCTGCGTTATCAGTATAGTAAATATATTGTTCCAGTGTTCTTTTTAAAAGTTACGTTTCTTCTTACCTTCCAGCGACTATTGTCTCAGAGTGCAGTGTTTTAATTGGTAGAAAATGCTGGTATTCTGTTCCTTGACATCATACAGTTTTTCCTAATAATCCTAGCTCAGAACACTGAGCAAATGCAGCAGTGTGTGTGGTAGCGTGCGCATATTGGTGTAAGCCATGTCTTCCCTCAGACAGACTGACCCTAATACTCAACACAATAATTCCATTTAAGCTATTTCAGATTATAGTCACAATTCGACTCAGCACTTCTGATTTTGGTTTTATGTAATTAAATAAAGTCTCCTGTGTATTTTTGTAATTATTAATTTGTTTAGTTTTTCGTAATGGGCTTTTTCTCTCACAATCAAAACTTAAATTGTGACTGAGACACACATGCACAGGCATCTATTTATGTATTAGGTTTATGTGCGATAAAAAGGTGTGCACATTTAGAAACTATAGAAAAGCTTATGCATTTGATATGGATAGTGGATGTATATTGTTCCACACAAAGGCAGCACCTATAGCTTAATGTGTATAGGTGCTGGTGTCCTGGGGTGGGGGTTAGAGTAGGTGGGGCTTTGTAACCCTGTATGTGGTGTTAATGGGGCTGGAGGTCTTTGTATCTGAATGTGCCTTGACCTTTTCACATTAGCGTCTTCACTGATTAATATGTCATTTGACACTGGCTTTATGTAAACATCCCTGTGCCTGTTGTGTGCTCTGGATGTACTTTCTAATGTGGACTCTGCATGAAACACAGTATGCTACTAGCTTTTTATTTTTAGACATCCGATAGGACTGACATCAAACGACATTATTCTAAACAATGGGCTTGCATATGTGCAGTAAGTCATACAGTCTGTGTGCTCATGTGTGCAGAGCTGTGTGCACGTGCTTTTATACATGTGAAATGCACAAAGTCGACACAAAGCTGGAGCCACAGTCCAAGCTTCCTGCTCCCCAAGGGGCAGATAAGACCCTTTAGTGTGTGTCTGACTGCAGGCCCTGAGGGAGGGGGCTGTGCCTGGCTGGGTCAGGTCTGGAGAGGGAGGGTGGGGACAGTCTAGCCATGTTTATAGGCTGAATGTCAGGTTGGGGGTGGAAAGAAGAGCACAGTCACTTCTGGCATTCTCATGCATGTTTAATCCCTTGCATGGCCTGCAGTCATGTTACTCTGAGCCTCAATGAATCACATAAATCACTGGAAACACAATATAAACACAAGGAACAGAGCTGTAGTGCCACATATGCACACATTACTACTTCAAAATCTTACTGTAACTTTAGAGAGACCAGGCAATGCTTTTCCTTTTACTCACAGGGATTTCTTTCACAAATTTGACCCACGTGCTGCTATATCAGTTTGTATTTTACTAGTTCACAAAGCGAACGAATCAGGACTCAAATTCATGTTTTTAAACACACATGACATGCAGCTGATAAGCTTTAAATGTGTAACATAGCTTACATAAATATTAGATTATTTTTCTCACAAGTGCTTCGGTTCCCCTGCCGTATGAGTTGTGACTTATTAAATTGTGAGGAAAAGCAAAAATTCATTTTCCTGCAAGTCTCCCCATTTCTCATAAATGATTCCCGCAGCCCTCACAATCACCAATCACATCACATTAAATCAGCAGAACTGCCTCTCCTCAGACGCGCCGCCTTTCAGAGTATTCAAACACATTGTGTATGTATTATTGCGCTGATAAATCAAGGCAAATGTCAGTGCACATGCTATTTGAAAAATGATTGATAGGTCCAATATCAGCATGAGGCAGGCATGGGATGACTGCAATATCCTCTCGCTTTTCTTTTTCAATCATGTACAAAAAGAGCCATTACCTCCGCCTCCTGATTATTGCACTATTTTGTCTTTTGGGCTCCTCCAGAGGTCAAAATCCCACATACAACACCTTGGTGATGTCTCTGCTTTCAAGCTGATTTTAATAAATAAATGACAAATTTATTTTCACCTATAGGAAGAAGACTGAGAAGAGACAGCTTTCAAATGCAAGACATCCAGAGAACCTTTTCCTTGATTGTGTAAAAGCAGAGCTCAGTGCTGTAGTTGGAACAACAGACTGGGGCCTGTCTGAGGGAGCAGCATTCCTTCCAGAAGGAGGGCACCGCAGAACCACGGCTCCCCTCACAGTTTGGTGTGAGCTGCAAACACCTTTGTGCGGATTACAGATTTCTACATTTTACAACCAGGTTATCACCACAACAGCAAACCCAGCCTGGACTGCAGACAGATGTGCTATCCAACTCTAACGCACACTTTTTATTTGAGAAAAAGTGCTTTCAAAGGAACATTTGATTGACTAAAGTGGTTTGAAACACAGTGAGTATGAGCCTGGCTGTGCACAGAGCTGTAGATTTGTGCGTCTGGCCGCAGTGCTGACATGGTGGGATTCCTCTGTGGATTGGAGTAAATGAGGTCTGTGGAATGTAGTGCAGGGTAATCATGGCAGGACGACAGGAGTAACCAGATACGGGCTGCCAGACTTCAGAGGAGCGGGAATCCCTCTCACAAACGCACCACCTCCAGCAGGAGACGAGCTGGCTGGGACACATCCCCTCACCCTCCCGCCACCTCCCATTAGCAAAATGTACTTCTTAAAAAGTTCTCACCCTGTCACCAAAACTCTTCATGTACCTGACCAAAGCTCTTTATGTGTTTATATGTTTTGTTGTTGAAATATTTTACCATGCATACATTTCACTAACCATACATAAAATAACAAAATGTAATGAAACAATATTAAAATCATATACGCACTGAATGATATACCTGAACACTGTGCTTTTCCTGATATTTGCTAATCAAATACTGTTAGCTGGAACCATTTTGTAATACCATCGTTGTAGATGTTGTTAAGTGTTTTTGGTTTGAAAATGGTTCTTAAGAAATTTTGTAAGAGTGAGACATGCAGAGACATAATACAAAGGAAATGGTTGATTTTATCGCACTTTCTGAATCAGACTATGACCACAGAACATCCTGTTTGAGCAGACAGCGACAGACTTAACAGAGGATTGATTTACAACAACAACAACACAAGTCGTAGTCACTGTGCAATAAATAATGCATTTTATTTTTCAGACATCTGATAAAACCTGGAAATACCTGGTATTATACAAATCTTCACTTTTAAAACCGAAGATATAGTGCAAAATTAACTTAAGTCAATAACACTTTAGATGGAAAAGTACGTTCTGTTCTTATGTTTAAGTTTCACAGCTCCTTTACTGAGGATCATATAGATGCCGTAATGACACTCCAGTTAATCACAGAATCCCATAGTAATGTATAGAATGGTACTTTCATGCCAATTAAACTCCCAGAGAAATGAGCCGCCAACCATGCAGCCTCACAAATAGACTGCAATAGATTTAGAGTTTGACACAAGCAGTAACTTATTGAGCCCCTTAAGTATGTACAAACAGGAGCAGGGTGGATATGCATGCTGCAAATGGACCTGGGTACAGTGGACCCCGGGGCCTTGTTAGATGAAGAGCCAGATCAAAGCTGCCACTGCACTGATCCAGGCAGAGCGAGACATAAAGAAGTGAAGTGAATTCTACTGTAACTGTACTTTGAATCTAGTTATCTGCTCACTTACTACAGAGAAGAGGCTAAGCTGTCCTCTTACACAGTTCAGCCTGGCCAGACACACTGATCTTACACCTTTACAATCCATTAACTCAATTATGTTTTCAAACACCAAATCAGAGACAGGATCTGAGTTCTTGTTAACTGAATGTATTCAAAGTCCTAGTTTAAATGTCATGGCTGTTACTTGTTTCCCAGGCCGACACTGACAATAACTGAATGTCTCTCTCCACTCTTCACCCTTTACATCATCTCTATCAAAAGGCCTATGGAACAAAGAAGACAATACACTTAATATTTTAAAGTCAGTCCCAAAAAGACATGACATTTTGCTCTAAAATATTTTCTTTTACTCTAGTTTATCTTTTGTTGAGGTCAAATCTTCAGTCTGGTCATCAGTGCTGCTGCTGTCGTCAGAGGAGCCTGAGTACACTCTTCCTGTTGCCCTTCTCTCGGCTGAGGCAGACCACTATGACGTACTTCCACGTCTTACATGGCACTGCATTCTCCAAACAAACACGCCAAGGCTAGATCCACACAAATAGCAGTCGGATACAGGACTAATTAACTGAAAAAACATCTCTAATGAGATTCCACAGTGAAATTTCAAGAGACATTTTATTCTTAGGACACGCTATGGTTGTATAAAATATGAGTATTATGTATTAAATCACTGAACAATAGTAAATGTATGGTTAATTCCCTGAAATTACATCCAAAAATTACATTTGGACGTGTAATTTCCAAAAATAAATAGTATGGTGTAAAAAAAACTACTGCCTATTAAAGGAACTATATGTACATCTGTGTACCTAGAGGTAAACATGGTCAAAGTAAATATAACTTTTGCTGATAACAATTCTAATGCTGATTTATTCTTAATTATAAAAACATTGGACATTCACTAGTCAGAAAATAATAACATTCTTTCAGCAAAATTCAAATATGTAAGTTTGATCTTTTTGAGCTCCAAAGCATTCTAGAGATTTCCAGTACCAAGCATGTTTCAAAAGACTTTATTGGAAATAGAATAAATTCCCATAAAGACACTAGCCAGTTGTATTGTAATAAAATAATCATTGAGTGTGAGCAGAGCCAGTGGGTGCCAATGCAGCTGGTTTAAACACGTCAGAGGCTGGCAGCATCTCATCCACACTGCATTAACAGTGAAACGGCCTCATCAGACCACTGAGTGACGTTGATGAAAATACATTGGACCACATGGCTCCCCTCCACCACACTGAGCACGCAGAGGATGGCAATGAGACATCAGCTTTGTCAGATACATGTCTGCAGTAATATTTTTGTGGTGACGTTGTTGGAGAAGTGAGTGTGACTTGCAGGGAGCTGTGAGCAGAACAAATGCAGGCTCACAGAACAGAGCACCCCTGGGCTGTGTGATGTTCAGCAGGAGAAGTTATTATAGTGATTAGAGCGGCACATACAAAAGAAGCACAGAAGCACACAG
The DNA here is from genome assembly GCA_029959045.1 of Taenioides sp. WSHXM2023. Taxonomy (NCBI): domain Eukaryota; kingdom Metazoa; phylum Chordata; class Actinopteri; order Gobiiformes; family Gobiidae; genus Taenioides; species Taenioides sp. WSHXM2023. The sequence continues at coordinate 27,527,671 of CM057085.1, forward strand.
AGCTACACCAATACCACACACTCAATGGAAACATGCAGCAATTTCCATTTCAGTACTTTCATCTGAGCGTTCTTCCTTTGTGTGAATACTAAAGGGAAGCCCTCCAGCTCTGCCCATGTCTCTGCCATATCATTATTTACTTTAGTGTAGCCCAGACTTCAATGGAAGCTGTGTTTAGCATTTTTATTATTCACTATGCTATATTTTTACTAACTATATGCATCAAAATTACAAAATAAATATGACGTGTGTTGACATAATTAATTCAAACAAATAACAAAAATGTGTAGTTTTTACATAAAATTTTTGAAAATCTTACATTATGTATCTTCATGGGCAATAGTTTACTGATTGTTAACTTACCTCTGAGTCAAAACTAGAATATGTAGAAATTAAAGGATACAGCTCGGCTGTTGCTAAGCAACTGCATCGCTCATAGTCTGTGGAATTTAAACAGTGGATGGGATCCAATTTTCCCGGGGACTGATTTGAACGTCACGCCTCTCCGAGAGGTGCCCCGGATGCATCTGGGCCCATCTAAGGTCTGGTATGTGCTGTGAACATGCCCATGTTGACAGTGTTGGCAGATACACAATGTAAACAACAGAGCAGTGAAATACGATTCAGCTTCTCCTAATGCACTTTGTGAGGTTTGTGGGACATCTCTATTAAGATGGAAACATATACTAGTGCATGTAAGAAAATTAAGACATTTAAGGAAATCTTTAAGAAGTTATTTTCACCCATAACTTTCAGAATAATTATTTTGACTGAGCAGAAAATTTTAGATTTGGGAGAGCCTAAACAGCACAACCAACAAAACATACAAGCAAGACTATTGCCACTGCAATAGCTCTAGGACAATGACCTGTCTTTTGTGATGATCTACAGAAAAGTGCAGCCCTGTCACAACATTGAGTCTAAGATGCCCAGGCCATCCTGTCCAAAGAAGGCAGTCAACATGGACAGCAGGAAGGCATTTTGGGAACATTTTAGACAAGTGTTTGGGTGTGAGAGGGCATTAGAGATCAGATTTGAAGATTACGAGAAACAGAAATCTGCCTTGTGGCCTCAGGAGTTTTCAACTGCACCAACCCCCAACGCATTAGTGATGGAAGATATGACATGTCTCCACTGTCTTCTTCATGGGCTAAATGCTCCAGACATCACAACACAATTGCAGGCCTTTTCCTTGGAGGAGTCTAAACATTTGTGTTGTGTGCAACAAACAACAAAGTACATGGAGGGTTTTATCTATTGGTAAAATATATATATAACTTCACATATAGCAGTATAAGGATGTCCAGTTTGAATCATTTGCCATTCAAAATTTACTCAAAAAGGGGTTGGTCTAGACTCCTTTGAATGACCAATCACACAGATCTTCCCTCTGGAGCTTACTATATACCATTGACTCTTCTCTGATTGGTGGATCCTATATACTGTACGTCTTTGTAAAATATTGCAAAAACATATAGCCTTGGGCGTCTCTGTCCAGTATCTTCCTGTGGTCTTCTCTTTGCCTTTGCCTCCCCTGTGCTTGACCTCCTGAGACTGCATCTTTCCTTCTGCTGTGCAACTCACGAGACTCTGACAAAACACAACATTTGGCCTAATTACTCATGCTGCTAATATGCCCATGTGCATGGAGCGCACTACAGCGTACATAATGGTTTGACCAGATAAAGTTAGTCATTAACTGTTGTCATTTCAAGTTAGTGTTTTTAGTGTGGGTGGTAGCTATTCTTGGAGACAGGTCATCTTATTTGAAAAGCAGGTCTTTTTACAGTAGCCAACCTCAACAACACCTTATCATCAGTAATATGTATGTAATGATGTTAGCCACCAGCTCAGGCTCTCTGACCACAGCAAAGCTTTAATCTTCTGTCAGTGCTTATAGGAAAAGAGTCATGCCCAAGTGTGGTCTGGTGGGACGATTTGCAATACCATACAAATAACCAGTGAGGAAGTTCTTACTGAAATTAGGGCTCATTCCCATTACTCTCAACCTCTTATTTTTACAAATTTTCTTTTTTGGTTTTTTTGTTTTTGTTTCAGAAACGAACATTGTGTCTGTTTGAAATATTGCTTTAATGGTTCAGTGAAGATCTCACTGTGATATCAGAAGAAAAAGCTTGAAAGAGACCTTTCGTTACCCTAAACAGGGGTTCATCCTGATGTGCTCAGGTGGTAGACAGTGTGCTTGAAAGCTCAGTAATTACTTTTCTGCTCTTACATCAGAAACGGTATTCTGTTTATTATAGAATTATATTTTCCAGTTTAGACCAGAGAGGTGGGCTAGATATTTCTACAGAGAAACATGATTAAGGCTCCATTCACAGTGAGTAAAATCAGAATACCTCACAGTATCTGTTCAAACAAAGAGTGCACCATTCTCCAAATGCACCGTTAACCTCTGCATCACCCTTTTGCATTTTCATTAGAGCTCCTTTTATAATGAGCTTTCTGGGAATAGGTAATATTATGTATTTACACAGAGAAAAAGATTAGTTTAGCATAGACAGGGAGTGTGGGTTTTCAACTTGTTTGGCAGTAACCTGGCCTGTCTCTGTGATGATAGCCACACAGGAAATGAGGAGCAGTGTATAATTAGTGATTGTGGAGCACATGTCTCACAGTAATGATGGGCTATGAGACACATACCTGTCCTGCTGCTCCCAGATAAGAGCACTGCAAGGATTTAATCAACTTAAAGTCGAGCTTCTCTATGAGCCAACCAACAGCTGGGGAGGCAAGATATTACTGCCACACAGAGTACAAGCAACACAGCAGAGCGGCACCACTGTGCCCACTGTGCCCGGCCTGCTAGCTCAGGACGCTAAATCGGCCCCACCATAGAGGACTGAGGTATTTAGCACACCTTTGTTTAACAGAGCTTCCATCATGTCAAACTCAAGTGCTTTGGTTGATATAAACTGACAGTTGTTTCCTATACAACTCTATTGAACCAGAATATTGCTATTATGCATCAGTCATCCTTTTCTCCTTTCAAACAACAGGAGTAGCCATCACTCGTTATTTTGTCCATTTTATTAGATTAATCTGTGCCACTTGCATCGTTCAGCAGCGCATTAACAAAAAGGGTCGTACAACCGAAAACAAACACAGGAATGAGTCACATAGTCGACATGAAATCCAATAAGGAGCAACTGTGCCAGCTAACCCACAAATGAACCCAGAGTGTGAGAGCGGGTGTGAGACAGAGGAGGAGGTGTGGGGGAGCCAGAAAAAGCCTGGTGACAAATCAACTGCTGCGTCTGTGCGGCAGTTGACGTGTATGGTCCATGAGTACAGTCTGCCAGGGAACAGGAAGTAAGGGAGCCCGGAGGTGTCAGGGGATGATCCGAGTGGGTAGGCCTGTCACGGTAACAAATTCTGAAGTGCGATATATTGCTGAAGAAAAATTATAAAATTGAAACTAAATTATGCCACTGACGAAATAACCCTAAAGTAAGAAAATCACCCCCAAAAATTATTCTAAAAGTACAATATTGTAAAAACATGAGCTGCCATAAATAAATAAATAGCAGAATGGAAATGTATGTTATAATGAGTCATAGATGATTATTCAACCCCCTACAGCTCAAATCCCTTGCAGATAAATAACGAAAACTTCTCCACTAATTTAAAGAAAAGTAGACTTAGACTTAGACTTAGACAAACTTTATTGATCCTCAAGGGAAACTGTTTGGGCACAGTAGCTCACTCATCATAATATAATATAATAAGAGTAAAAAATAAATGATAATAATAAATTCTAAATAAGCAGCAAAAAAGATAGCAAGAAACAGATGTCAAATAAGGCATAATTATATAAGTGTAAATGTACAAGTCAGAATAAAATAGAAAAATAAGTAATAAAAATATAAAATCACAAATATATACAAGAGACAAGAAAGACAGTGCAACAATGATATGATGACTGACAGGACATAAGGTTATCCGTTACATAAGGGTGAGTTGTTGTACAGTTGTAGGGAGTATTATCTGTTACATAAGGGTGAGTAGTTGTACAGTTGTATGGAGTATGGTATGAATGTAGTCCTGTATCTCTCACTGTTTGAGTGGAGCTGTAGGAGCCTGTTGGAGAATGAGCTCCTCTGTCTCGCTATGGTCTGGTGCCCACAATAAATTTGTTCCATATATAATTTGTTGGAAAAAATATAGTAATTATAGTGAGTGGGTACATCACTGGACAAAGCACCACTGTGCCCTTATCAGCTATGGAAAGTAACAAAGAGAAACAGTGAAATTACATGGTAAAAAAAAAAAGAAAAAAAAAAGCCTTGGTTAAAATGTTGCCCTGGATTTGAATAATTCTGAAAAGGTAATCTTGAAAAAAAATTATACCTGTATACTTATACCTGTTTGTACTTCTCAGGTACTTATCAATGTTTAGGATTTTTGTATTTTTTTAATGTAATTCAAAAGAGCATTTGTTGAAGGAGATCATGGATCATAATAGAGACCAGTCAGTGTCTTTAAACATTTAAATGTAATTAAAATATTTGGTTGAACTTTAAAACTCCAGTGTTATACGTACAAAAGTCTACCTTAATGCATGGATTGAGTCCCACCATGTGGTTAGTTTTTCTGATAAGCCTATGTGTATCTGAGGTGAGTTAAAATATTCATGAGTTTGAGCAAAATGCTGCCTGAACCTTTGTCTTTTTTATTTCTCTTATACCACTTTGACATTAGTTTTATTATATGTATGTGATATATTTTGCCCAACTTCAAAGCTTGTTTACAATGGTGAGTGATTTACACCAATTATTTTTTGTTAAAATTGGTGAGATAAAAACAGAATGAAATTTTTATTTAAACGCATACGTAATCAAAAGAAAGACTCATCAAACAGAGGAGTAAATATTTTATTCTCTTTATCATATACGGCAGTACTGAATGTGTGAGAGGATATAGGGCAGGTTTGAACAAAGTTAGAGCTGATGTGGTATTATGAATTATATAGTGTGAATTTGATTACTTCAGCCTTTGTACTGTACAACTGAACTTGATGTCAAAATTTGATAAAGCTATAGACATTTTAAATTGATTATGGATATTTGAAAAGTTTATCAACATTTTTGCCATTTACTCTATATCTTAATGTATTGTGATAAATTCAAAGTAATATTTTTTAATATATGAAACAGGGGTTTAATTTGACAGAGGAAATAGCTTGTATTTTAAAGCTTTTTAAAGGGGATATTATACAAAATAAACTTTTTGGAGCTTTCTACCATGTTATGAGTCATGTTATCATCAAAAACATGCCTGAAGAGGTTTTAGATGTCATCCATGCATGTTTGAGTAATGTAGCGATCTCCCCTGGGCCGTATTCAAACCCTCTTTACAGTTAGCAGTATAATCCTGTCCAAAGTCTACATCACCCATGTTCTTGCGCTGCAATTTCCCATAAATACACAAAAGCATAATACAAAACAAAACACTACAACTTCACAAACCTGATGCGATGTGCAGTAGTCTCATTTGTGGAATGCACGCCAAATGTAATGCGATTGCACTTTGAAAGGGAAGTGACGGAGAGTCAAAATATGTTAATATGTTGTTTTTGGAGAATACAGCATTTTCACTACAATAAAAGGTAACATGATGATCTATGTGTTATTGCAGTTAATACCCCACAGAAGTGTAATGTCCTCCTTAAAAATGGTGCTTCATTTACTTAAGTTACTTAAGTTGTATTTTGATTCATGTTTGAGTATTGTTCATTTTCCTCTATTTGGTGCTTGAACGCTCAGAAAATTATTGTTTTCACCTTCCCCTTATCTCCATCCACTCTGTTGTAGGTCAATTTTACGGTTTACAATGAAAAAATATAAAATAATGGTTTATGTATTTTATAGTTTAATATTAAAACAATAAAAGATAGTGAAACAATCATTTGATCATTTTCCTTTGGACACATGTGGACTCAGGTCACTGTAATAAAAGAAAGAGTGGATGTGAATAAAAAGAGTGATTGCAGAGGAGGAGGGAGAGCTGAGTGAATATGTCAACAGAGAGTGCAGTGGAGACAAGCGTGTTTGTGTGTGGACAGGGCTCTGGCTGTGGCCAACCGACAGGAGCCCGGCGCAGCTGGCTGCTTGCATCTAAAGTAGCCCCTGTTGTACACTCATGGCACCCAGATTCAATTACACAGAGCCAGGGCTTTGGCTGAATATTAATCTGGGGCCCAAACTGCATTAGTCTGGCGATGGGGGACACAGGCCCATCTGGCCGCCTGTGAGTGTGACTGCTCCACTGTGCGCGTGTTCAGGAGGGGGGCGCCTATTGAGGGACACTGGGAGCTGTCAGACGCTCTGAGGAAGACAGATCATTCTGGAGGTAGACATTGGCTGGAGCAGACAAAGAGGAGGGGGAGGAAGGGATGGAGCTGATTCAGACAATTAACATCCTGAATGCACAATCATTTTGGAAAATGCAATGTCTGAGGCAGACTGGTTCCACTCTTTGGTATCAACTACCTAGCAAAAAAATCTTTATAAGTTCTAACAGTTATTGCAGTTGAATGTTGGGGATTAACTTTGATTTAAATTGAACAATAAAATAAAACAAAGACACAAACTGGGAACTTCCCCTTAGAGGCAGAAATGATAACCCAAATTTTGCTGGAGGTCCATGAAGAAACAAGCTGATAATATGAAAAATAAATGAAACCTTAGCCATAAGCACCAAGGAGTATCAGCTGGAGTTTTTTCTTTGTTTCCACATATAGTTTTACGTGATTGCAGGCCTCTCCATGTGTTGTTATAGTGACATTGTATGGCTCCCCCATAGGCACCGTGCAGCTGTACTTGCATTATGTGAACACTACCCCCACTGAAGTCAAGTATAGGACCCCCTCCCTATGACCCTGTCCCTGTCATATATTGCCCAGAGTCCTTAGGGAGCACGACAGCATTTCAGGGGCACCGCGGCGACCTCTCCTTGACCTCTTTGTGTGTGCGTGACCCCCCCAGTGACGTGGAAGGTTAGCTCGTATACTGGTGCGGCGGTCAAAGGCACTGACTGGGGAAGTGAGGGGGGAGGATGTCAGAAAAATGGTAAGAAAAGGCCAGAGACAAGACAAGAGGGAAGAGAAAGAATGCGCAAGCCTTCGTAGAAAAGCGGATGTGCTGATGTGAGTTAGCAGATCCTCCAATATGTCTCTCACGTTCCTCTTCACACCTCAGACCATAATTTTTCACATTCTCTTGTTCTGCTTGAAGGGACACTGAAGGCTGATAACCTACACTGAAAATATCCTCTTCTCTTCGATTGCTGTGAATGTGTCAGACCGTTTTCCTGTAGACAAGTTGATTCCAACCGCTATTATTTTTTCTTCTGAATTGACTAATATCACTAGTAAGGTAAAATTGTTGTCAGGGGTGATTTGATTTGATTTGATTAATGCTATTGATTTGTAGGTGTTCTAAGAAAAAAACTTACTGTTTAGTGTTACTGTAAATCCTTGAGTTTGTAAAATTGCACAGTACTAACTCCAACCACCAGGAGGCAGAAAAAATTGTGTGCATCTTTGTATTATTTGGAGAAATATTTGCGTTATGGTTCAGTGTGATGCAGAATACATCCTTGAAATAAGATTCACTGATATGTGTGAATCATAGCTACCTATACCAGAATCTTCAGCTCTTTTCCACGGAAATACATTAAATGCCATACTGTGGAAAATTCCTGGCAAAGCAACCACATCTCCATTGAGACAAGTACAGTATGTGGCATGCCCTTGACCAGAAAAGTTCCATAGTGTACCTTTAACAAGTCTAAGAGGGGTAGCAAAAGAAAAATAAACTGGACAAATTTTTTTTTGAGTGAAACAGTTGGGTGACCAGTTGACAGAATTTATTTTTCTTTTGCTATGGATCCTACCTGGACGACTGAGGGATTACACAGACAAATCTAAGAAAAAGGTTTTGCACTGTCACATTCCCACTGTATATGAAGTTGTAGCTTTATCTGTGAAGTAATATGAACTCATGTGACTGTTTATGTTCAAATAGACAAAATGTGGAGCTGAAGCAGATGCTGTTTGGTGTGAAAGGCTTTGATTTCAGCTCACCTCTGAGTCAACTTTACTTTGCAGAGTTTTGCTCCGTGCACACACCGCAGTGCGCTCCCATTTTAAGATGTGTATGTTGACATGAGGGCATCGGCCAAGTCTGTGGCCGTGGAATAACAGCGGTCCAAACAGCCTTAACACCTGTATGTTAATCTTGACACATTACTGCTTCCCTTGGCTCTGAGGCTTGTGTTAAGACAAACTGCCCTTTAATTACTACAGCCACCGTCTTTCCTAAAGCAGAGAAAAGGTGAATTAAGGGAAAAGGATTCTATCAGATAACACTTCTTTTGGCTCCAGTTGGTTGACTGTTTTTTTGGTGTGAATCAAGAACACCTCCAGAGTTAATGTGTCCAAATAATTTCCCCTGTGGATCAATAAAGTTTGTCTAAGTCTAAGTCTATGTCAGTTTTTATTTGATCATATTGCATCACTGGACCAAACACTAATTTCAGCCCTAAGAGACAAGAATCTGATAATCTGATCATTGTCATGCTATAACTCCTCCCTTATAGGACCAGGGCTAATCGAGCTCAGGACAATATAAATTCTGGGCCATAAACACTGTCCAGATGATCACCTTTGAAACTTTTTCCACCATTTTCATTTAATTTTGTCCATTTCATTCTGGATCCAGTTGCAGCCAGACTCGATCAACATCAATTCAGTTCAGTTGCAAGGTGAAGAGGCCCATCAGACAAGCAATGGACATGACCCTATCAAGACAATACAAAACTCTTAAGATAAATTAGGTCTCTGATACAATATCAACAAACAGGTTTCGATTTTATTCCATTAATATTTACTAATAATGTCATTAAACCCAATCTGATTCAGATTCAGACAACTTTATTACTCCAACCAGGGGTTTTTGAATAGAGGACAACATAGCGACAGCCTGAGGGCAATAAAGAAAACTCACTATTACAAACATGACTGTGAGCTAAGAATCGCTTTTTGTAAAATGAGATTAAGAGAAATTGAAAGAGAAATCGTGGACAAAGCTCATCTACTCATCTTTTTCCCATGGTTAACACCTTTATGATCAAAAGAAGAAGGGCCAGGATCCCCCATAACTGTCCACCAAATCTGTGCTACATTAATAATTCATGTGAGTGGCCTCCAGTGGTGTGAAAACAGGACATGCTCCGCAAACAGACACTATGGTCATGTTTCAGGGCCACCAGTCAATAACTTGATCAATTTGTCTTGGTGTGGCATGAATCATGATGAGCAATCACAACTAATAATGTCCCACCATAACCAGCACGGCCCCATCCCTCCAATAATACAGCAAAGAAATCAATTAAGACATTCAAATGTCTAAAAGCTTTGTCAATACAGTTGATTTTAGTCACCATATGCCTCCTATTTGTAATGAATATAATGTTTTATGTTCAGATAGATTGCTACAAAGCCAATTTTCAGATCACCTATAGTGACAGGTCAGGAATGTCTTTTTTCACTGTACAACAATGACGCTGTTGCGAAGACTACAATTCATTTTTAATCAGGTATGTTAAAGGTCCTATATTACACAAAATTGACTCTTGTGAGACTTAAGTCATGTTGTACTGTTGTCATCTAATCAAAAACATACCTGGAGTTGTGTTTTTTTTTTCATTCACACATGTTTGAGTAACCCTTTATTAGCTACCATTATCCAAATGATTCTAGTAAAGGTGTATGTGTTTAAAAACACAGTCCTGTTCACATGACATCACAAAGTGGAACACAGTGTTTTCTGTTTAAGAGAAGAACTCAGCTTAAATATGCAGAGTTTGTGTGTTAAACATGAGTGAGTGAAACAAAACACAACTTCAGGTATGTTTGTGATGAGGAAACAACATGACATAGATCAGCAAATAGCACAATATGAAACCTTTAAAAATGAGTTGCACTTTTACTGCATCTGCACAAAGTCTCACACTCAGATATACCATTAGTTCATATTTTGGCTTATACATCCAACATTTTTAATATTTAAGTAATTTGGTAGAGTTTTATGTGATATTTTATAAAATATAAAGTTAGCCCCACTTAAGTGAAAAAAAAAGGATTTCACTCATATTTTTGGTCAAATTAACTATTCACTGTAGTGACATATATATTTATGTTTGTGCTAAATGGCAGCTATTAGCAAAGTACACCTCTGCCTGTGTTTTCTGGTGGGTGCCACTGCCCCTGTCACCTGTGCGTTACGTGATGCTGACCTCCCTGTACCCCTGCTCCTTTCAAGCACATGCCAATCCACTGTGATCAGCTACCGCAACATTACTCTGACTTCTCAGAGGCATCTGTAGAGTGCTGGTTCTCTCTTTCTTTTGAATCAATAGCAAAATCGTGAGCTCATCAAAGTTTGATAAAACTTTAAGGACTTCATGCTTATGTTATATCCTTTTCATGAAAGTTATTTCAGCTAAATCCTGAAATGTTAATTGTGCAGTGTCTGCTGTTATGGCCACGAGAGAAGTACAAGCACATAAGAAGTTGAGAAGGGCAGGAGCTACACATATGTCACTGTACAGCAGAGAGGAGGTGGAGTGTTTTGACCTGCCATAAAATAATAATGAGTGTTTGTGAGAAAAAGTTAGAGGTGGAAAGGCTGGTTACCATGAAGTATGTGGTTGCCAAGACAACAGGCTTGAAACCTCCACTTCTCCTGAGAAGACAGATCTATAGCAGACATGGCCCACTTTTCTGTGTGTATATGTGTTTTAATACTTTATTTTGCAGTCGCTCTAGCTCTGAGGAAGTAGAATTCTTACCTTATCCAGCCAACTTCTGGTCATTGTCAATTTGCTTTCTCTTCTACATCTCTCACTACTTGCTCTCAGCCTACTGCTCTTGCCTGCAATTTGACATTGTAAAAAGGTATCAATACGGTACAGAAAAAAGTTGAGGTGTTATTTGGACTGGCATAGAAAAATATTTTCCCATCTTGAGTTTTGATGTCTGGTTAGTCCGGAGGAGCACAATCAGCTTTTTAACACTGACAGCTGATTTCTGTACAAATCTGATACTGTCAAAATGCGATCAGTTTCTTGTGTCGGTGCATGTTCTGTCCTCCCACAGCAGCCCACACGGTCCCAGGACCTCGGGGCTCACCTGTCATCTGTCCACCAGAGGAGGGTCCCACTCCAAAGACCCTCTCTGGGCAGGCGCTGGCTTTCCCCATTAGTCATGTTGTGACAAAACCAAAGCAGCCAGTCCGCCGGGCGCGTGGCTGGCTTGGCGTCAGGTCTCTGGCTATTGGGCTTTCAGACAGTGAATGCCACATTGTGTTGCTGCTCAGACAGAACATATTTGTGCCTTAGGAGGAAAAAGTTAAAATAATTTCAGAAGTCTTCAGATGACTTTATTTCACTTTTTTTAAGCCTAATGAAAAAAGCACAATATAATATATGATTTGCTCCATTTACTTATTATCAGCAGATGTATAGATTATGTTAACTGATACTTTGCAGTCACATCACACTGGGGGTGTTCTATTTGCATCTTGGCCATGGACTGTATGAAGAAGTGGACTAAGGGAGTGTGACATCACCCATAGCAATTGGCCCCAGTCAAATGAAGCTCATGATGCTAGCGGTTATATGGGCGAATCTGGAGCCGAGTTCCGTATTAGGAATAGAAATTTTGTAGTAGTTTTGAAGTTAACAGCCACATTTTACCTTTTTTTCAGTAGCGATTGACAATTCCAGCGCTGAAATTATCTAAATGATTCTAGGGAAAGTGTATGGAGTTTAAAAACACAAGGGAGCACTTCCTCTATTACAACATGACATTACAAGGTGGAACAGCATGTTTTCTGTTTGTGAAAATAACTCAGCCTGAAGATGCAGGGTTTGTTAAACATGTGTGAATAAAACAAAACACAGTGCCAGGTATATTTATCATGAGGAAATAACATTATAACATCGATCAGAAAATAGTGAAATATGGGCCCTTTAAATATAGCACATCTGAAACTGAAAACAAGGAATAGAATAACCAATGCATTCAGTTATAGGTTATTGGCCAAAGAGGTCCGTCTTGAAAGCTATATTAACACGTCTTGTAATGAAGCGTTGAAATTCCATTACAACATCTTTATGGCCCCCAAAGGTAACTGCACATATTACTGTCCCTTTACGACAATAATAACGTGCTTAATGAGATCTGCCCTGATGCACTGTGTGGAGCAGGGAACCCACCTTTCATTAAACACATATCTTTTTTGACATTGAGCCACGAGTACCAATACAATATATATGATAATTACCACGTGTAGGATGGTGCATCTTTCACCTCTTTAAAGTCATTCATTATTCCTCCCCCAGTCCCTTATGAGGTGTGATAAAAGCTCCACTAACTGTAATGTGCACGAGCGTGACCCCTGGCTTGAAGTGAGGGGATCCAGGGATGAGCCCGTGTTCTTTGGTTGCACATCAGGCCAGCAGACAAAGGACTATTCATCTTTACACCAAGAGACTCGCATGGGCCCTTTGAGAGACACTGAGGCTGACGAAGAGCTGGAACAATTCAACAATCGTCATATTATTTGTCAGCACAGTGACTGTTCCATACTTGATGAGTCCAGATCTGAAAGCCTAATCAGTGCTGAAACCGTACAAAAGATAATCTGAGAATGATGGTATGATGGTAACGTCCATAGAGCAAGAGATTGGAGTCTATTGTTATTTGCATGTATTGGATAAAATTATTAATATTAATTCATTAACACACACACACACACACACACACACACACATATATATACGTGTATGTATATATATATATATATATATATATATATATATATATGTATATATATATATATATATATATATATATATATATATATATATATATATATATATATATATATATATATATATATATATATATATATATATATGATCACTGGCAGGGCGTCAAAATCCATAAGTACATCAAGGATAAGGCCCAAACAGATGATGTGCTCAGGGAATGCCTCAGACAGTGGAGGTCAGAGGAAGAGGTGCTGGAGGGACCATCATGGCAGGACAAGCCCCTACATGGGGCATACCACCGAAACATAACTGAAGTGGCTGATATCAAGAAATCCTACCAATGGCTGGAGAGGGCAGGTCTGAAGGACAGCACAGAGGCCCTCATCCTGGCTGCACAGGAGCAGGCCTTGAGCACCCGAGCAATAGAGGCCCAGATCTACCACACCAGACAAGACCCAAGGTGTAGGTTGTGCAAAAAGGCTCCTGAGACAGTCCAGCACATAACTGCAGGGTGTAAGATGCTGGCAGGGAAAGCGACACAACCAAGTGGCGGGCATAGTGTACAGAAACATCTGTGCAGAGTACGGGCTGGAGACCCCAAGGTCAAGGTGGGGAACTCCCCCAAAGGTTGTGGAGAATGAGCGTGCCAAGGTCCTGTGGGACTTCCAGATACAGACTGACAGAATGGTGATGGCGAACCAACCAGACATAGTGGTGGTGGATAAGCAACAGAACAAAGCCGTGGTGGTGGACATTGCAATACCAAGCGATGGTAATATCAGGAAAAAGGAACATGAGAAACTAGAGAAATACCAGGGGCTCAAGGAAGAGCTGGAGAAGGCCTGGAAGGTGAAGGCATCAGTGGTGCCCGTGGTGATCGGAGCACTCGGGGCTGTAACCCCCAAACTGGAGGAGTGGCTCAAGCAGATACCCGGAAAAACATCAGACATCTCAGTCCAGAAAAGTGCAGTACTAGGAACAGCAAAGATACTGCGTAGAACTCTCAAGCTCCCAGGCCTCTGGTAGAGGACCCGAGCTGGATGAGGGTGAGAGAGACCAACCACCGTGGAAGGTGAGAAACATTTTTTTTTTATATAATATATTAATAATATATATTATTATTACACATAGATAAAACATTTGTACTGACTTAAGTAAACCTCAATTATGATGTTAAAAGCCTTAGTAAACACATGTTCACTGAAGCAGATTTTCATCTATGTGTTTTTATTGTTGACTATATGATATTTCTGAATGCTCCATGTTTGATCAAGAGTCTGAATTTTTGGAATAGTAGCAATTAAATACAAAACTCTGGGAGGAGATAAGGGTTATGTAAAAGCAGAGATTTTCGGAACACTTAAACCTCAAACACCGGACAATAAGAATACTTAAACAACTTTGAGTAAACTAATAATAATATAGCTTTTTCCTAATACTTGGCAAACTAGAGCTTATTTGTGATGTTAGCTGTTCTGATCATATTAGGAAAAGCTGTGAGCTGCCACCTCCTTGTTCTATTTAATTGTGTGTGAAACTAAAAAGGCTTGAGTAGAATCTATCCACTCTAATTGCAGTTAATCACAAAGACGTGGCTTAATAATGTGGTTCTGCGCTTTGTTTAACACACGTAAAAAGCAGATGTTACAGGTTTTACTATTAACATTCTTGTTACACTCAACTTGTCAACAACAAAAACAACAGATATAAAAAATTAAATCATCAAATGAAGCATGGCACAGTATATGTTTTAAAATTACTTACTGTAAAAGAGAAGGTCCTGTAGTATATGCACTCAAACATTTGGATGCTGAGATTTTAGCAGACAACCAAACGAGCTCTGAAGTTAGTGCCTGTCAGCCCATGAGTCAGTCTTTTGTTGCTCATTAAATGTTCATAAAAGTCTGTGACACACAGCATTGTTTTAGGGAGAGCTGCCCCGTGGAGCAATGCACTTGTAGGCGGATCACAGTTTGCAGCCAAAAATCCTCCTGACTCACCCTTCATCACCAGTGTTTACACAGAACCAAAACAATTGTGCAGTTTACAGCCAGTGTCTGTCCACAAGAAAGAAGCATTTTAGTGTATCTGGTGTATCACCATCTAGTATTACTAGTGCTGGTGAGTTCATGTTTGAAGTCTTCTTGTGACTGGAAAGACACAAATTACAAAACTAATTATGTCGCCTTGTCTTCACACCATGTTTTCTATTTAATTTATGATTCTGAGTGATTTCTTTTAATTTATTATGCTAAAGGTTTTGGTTGTATAGCCTCATAACACTGACCACGTCCAATATAGGCAGCAGCCACCCTCTTGTTGTTGAAGAGGTGCAGGACATGAGAGCCAAGGGACAGGGACACATTAAGGAGCTGTGTGTGTATGTGTGTGTATGTGAGCGTGTGTTTGTGTGTGTGTGCCTGTGTGTTGTGTTCATAGAAGCAGAGGCTAATGCACTGTGTCTTCAGGCTAAGCGCAGACTTGTACAGTGTGGCCAGTATATGCTCTGCTCTTTTATGTCTATTAACACAGAGCACAGTGGGAACAGGCCTCTCTCAGCAGCCTATAAAGACAGGGACTGTTGCATGCTGGGAAGGGTTCAGTCAAGGCAAGGGACCTAAGATCATTATGGATTTGTGGAACTGTGTGTTTTATTTAACCACATCAACCTTGGTGGTTCAAAGCTTTTTAACTTACTGTATGTCTTCTGTTATTTTTACACCTTTGACCCTCCATTTTTTGTCTCACAGTTTTGGATTGCCTAGTAACATGCTTATCTCGTCAGAGCAGGCTGCCACAAAGGGCTCACCAGGAACATGACAACAAAGAGATCAGGTATGACTTCCCACTGCTTGTCCGCGGACACTGGCCGGAGCAACAGCTGCATGAGGCCACTGCTCCATCTGCTCCGCTGAGCACAGTCTGACATTGGCCCATCCACACTGCCGTAATTATGGAGCTGTGTGATTTCTGCTTCAGTTGTCGGTCACTGAGTGCAGCTCACTGCAGAGGATTTGCTCACAGCGACTTGTCAGCCACAAAGACACACTTCTGG
Source organism: Taenioides sp. WSHXM2023 (assembly GCA_029959045.1). Lineage (NCBI taxonomy): Eukaryota > Metazoa > Chordata > Actinopteri > Gobiiformes > Gobiidae > Taenioides > Taenioides sp. WSHXM2023. The sequence continues at coordinate 27,543,587 of CM057085.1, forward strand.
GTGGCTGGTCTGGTCAGCACAGGAAATGACCAACTGACACATAAGACATCTCCATAAAGGATGGAGAAGAAGTGATAAGGATCTAATAGCTCTGCTCATTGTGTTAGGCCTCTTATTATCCCAGTGCTCCACCTGACCCCCCTTGGCTCTGCCTTTGTCAAATGAGTCTGTTGATCCTGGCTGGGTGTGTGTCACTACTGGTACTATCAAAAAATTAAATTAACTTGTAATGTACCCTACATTTGTGTTGATTATTGGCTCATAAGGTGAGACATAAAAAAACACAAGATGCATAAATAAAAAATAATGCAACTTATTAACAGTTACCCTGATGAACCTTCTTAAGGTTAACCTTCTTAAACATTCACACACACGATCAGCACTTAAAGAATTGTGTAAACTGTTTCTGTCATAGCATAGACTCCTGCCTGTGGCTATCAGGACACCTTCAAAACACTTGAATGAACACTTGCCTCTCAGAACTAGACAAGCTGGTTTCTACTACAGTACTCAAAGATCAAAAGTCTCTGTAATCTGATGATTTAGTGACAACCGCCCATTGTCATATTGAATTATGAGGATTCAATAGTCAGTACAGCAGTACGTGCAGATGTGAATGGGGATCGGTCTAGTTCTAACGACAGGAACTATTCAGAAGTGATTTACTGAGTCAGCAGCAAAAGCACCACTGAAAGAGTTCATTCAGGAAGTGAACAGGTCATGACATCATTTCCTCCACTGCCACTTTAGGAAGCAGTCAGTGCTGCTTTCTAGGTTCCCTTTTTGGTGAGATCATTTGCATTTTTCCTAAAAATAAATAAATAAATAAAGCTGTGTAGTGAGTCTATAGCAACCACTTCGTAATAGGCATACAAGTTTTCTGGGTGACATTTAGAGGACGCTGGACCATTTGAGAAATAGCAAAAGGAGAAATTTAATTTGTCAACTGGACAGAGTTTATTTGGTTGAATACGTTTCGCAGCTCATCCAAGCTGCTTCTTCAGTACTGAAGAAGCAGCTTGGAAATAGAAGAAGCAGCTTGGATGAGCTGCGAAACGTATTCAACCAAATAAACTCTGTCCAGTTGACAAATTATATTTCTCCTTTTGCTATGGATTCTACCTGGACGACTGAGGGATTCTACACATTTGAGAAATAGTCAAGTGAAGTCTACCGTTTCGTTGCTGAAATAGTTCTTTGCTCTTGCTTTAGTTTTGTTGCCATTGAGCTATAATATGGCTCAATCTATAAAACAGTCATCTCTGAGAACTCATAGAATTAAAGAGGGGGTATTTTACCTTTTACTGATGGGGTATTAATTACTAATGCGTAACACATTTAGACCACCTTTTCTTGTTTTAGAAATGCTATACTACTGAAAACAATGTATTAACGTTATAGTTTATATATAAGTAAAACATTACAAGTTTCACTTTTGTTTTTGATGCTCTGAGTTTTTCCTCCCTTTGCTCCTCACGTTCAGTCACTCACACTTCAGAGTGCAATAAAACAATCAGTGAGCATCCCACCAATGAAACTACTGCACATCGCATCAGATTTGTCAAATTGCTGTTTATCATGTTTTTGTATATTTAAGACTGCACACAGTCTTAAACCTAAATGTGAAGAGTGTTCGAATAGGGCCCGGGAGAGATCACTTGATTACTTAAACGTGCATGGATGACATTAAAAACCTTGTCAGACATGTTTTTGATGAGGAAACATGATGATGAAAAAGATTTTTATTGTTCCATAATACCCCCTCTTTAAATGAATGAATGAATGAATGAATGAATAAACACTACTATAGTTTTGGTTTGGATTGACTCACACACTTTCTAGGAAATGACTATATTTGAGAACTATAAGCAAACTTTGAGTCTACAATACTTGAACCACTGTACAACTTTAATGTGTCTCTCCACTAGAAGACTGACAGCAGTGTGATTGGGTCAGATGTGATTTTGTAGAATCCAGTCAAACACTAGCTGAGGCTGAGAGGGGGAGGTCAGGAGAGCGCACTAAAACCACTTCGGCCCCCACACATATTGATTTTCCAACTCTATACTGTACAAAATCTCTGGGTATGTTGTTTTTAAACCCACTTTTTCACGCAATACCTGGCCTTTCCATCCCTTTGGTCCAAACTAAAATATTCCCTCTGGTTTCTTCTGACTTCATCAGATGTAGACAGCTGGAGAACTAAAGATAAATAAAGCAGTGAGTCAACAGTCAGAAAGAGTACCCCAAACTAAAAGAAAATGCAGCAATCTCAACACTGGAGTCCTCATCAAGGCCAGACAAGATCCTGTCGCCTTTGTCTGGCTCAAACAGTTGTTGGTTTTAGTTTGAGTCACCAAGTAGTCTCTTCATTGATCAGTGAATGTGTATGGTAACATCAGTCTTTTTTCCATTCAAATAAATAGCATTATAAAAAGAATAAAAAAACAAACAAAAAGACTATAATAATGCATTATTTATTAATGCTGCCCTTCTCCAAAGGCTCAAAGACACTTTATAATTTAATAGTTTATTTATTCCCCATGCATGGTGGTAAGCTGTAGCCACAGCTGCCCTGGGCTAGACTGACAGAAGCTAGAGTCGTTCTGTGCCAAAAGCCAATCCAATCTCTACCAATGATAAAACATCCATACGTCAAACTGATTTGCAATACTCTACCTTGCAGCAGTTATACAATGTGGACGTACTATGAATGGCTGTGGACATATTGTAGAGACATGAATGTGTCTTTTTGTAATACTGAGTATAGCAGCTTTATTGGAGAGACCTCAGTCTCATCTGGTTTGGTTAATGAACACAGACAGAAAGCATAGCAGCATTTTTCTTTTCCTGTTTATTTTTCAGTTGCTTAAAAAAACAACAGACAAGAGCTCACAATGATCCACTATCGTACTATTCCAGCTTTCCGACCACAGGAGCCCCGTTTCCCAATATTCACGAGAATATGTAAATAAAGGTGCATCTCATACAATCGTAGAATGAGTGACCCAAACAGAAGGGTCTAAGGGCACGTGGGGTGGAGAGACTCTGTACCACAGATGGGGGGGCATGTTCCATCTGCCCCATCTGGTGTATGAGCCAGCCACTCTTTGCATAATGCAAACTGACCAATAGGCTTCTACTATGTTAATAGCATACTTGCTAGCAATGCAGATATTACAGATGCCACAAGAAAGAGAAAAATATAATAGATTTATATAAAAAGCATTTATAACTTAAATAGAAACCTAATATAATATGGAAATAAAATAACAAGTCAAAGATGTTCTTGAACAGTTACAGATTAAGCCCTGCACATACCATACCATTCAAGCATCTTACTTCTCTATGCTAGTGTTCTGGGTTATCCCCCTACCACACAGGTTCTCAATTCTTGATGCAAGACAGAGAATATAACAAAACAATTAAAAATAACCCCAACAAGAGTCAATGGGGAACTTGGTGTGCATGTATGAATGCATTATGACAGATGTAACTACTGCCAAACATCTATCCAAGAATCCACAGTCCTGTTCCTATGTAAAACACAACCCCAAGGTTTTGCAACCCTACTTCACTTAATGTTATAAATACTGAGCAATGGATTACACTTCTATCCCATTTACAAATGGCATGATTGTTTTAAATCAATTATAACATTACACACTTTAAGTTGGAAAACAGTCACATATGATTAGCTAATGAGGTCATTAAACAAGTTTACACAGGTTCATTGAATTTTCTCAAAAAAAAACAAAAAACAAAAAAAAAAAAAAAAAAACAACAACACTCAATATTTAACACTTGCAAAATGTCCACTGCAAAATGGCTTGAGTAAGAAACAAACACTTCTCCATGATTCTCATGTGCCATGCACTTCTTGGTGCAGTTGAACAGATTTTTTTTTCCCATGAGTCATGAGCATGCCCTCTTCAGAGACAGGCCTGTAGGCCAAAATTAAAAAGCTACTTAAACCAAAGAGCTGTCAAGGCCACTAGTTCATTAAAATAACCTAAAGAGTTGTCACAACCACTCCTCAACGACAAACCTGTGCAATTAAGACTAATGGTAAAATATCTTATACAAACAATTATGAAAAAACAATGTGAAAGTAAATGAGCATTAATAAAAATAGTTTGTTTAAACATATCAATATGATTAAAAAGCTTGGACATGCATGGCATCACAGTGGAGAGGAAACATTCCCCTGCAGGACAAAAACAAAGACTTATCAGAGCTGTGTCTGCTTTAATGCTCCCCTAATGCAGCCCCTGTCCCCCACAGCACTGAGCCAAAGGGAGTGTGTTCGGAGTGTGTCGTCTCACTGGGGCTCAGGCAGCCATCTGCTGCTGTACTAAAGCCAGCCCAGTCTGATACTGGCCCAACCCGGCCCATAGGCCCAGCAGGCGCGCTGCTGCAGCCCCACAAAGAAGACGTCCTGCTGGGAGTGTGCTTGGGGGGGGGGGGCTGGGCAGACAAAGACAGGCAGGAGCCCTTTGACCTGGGCCATGGCCCGGTGTGGCAGACAGCCCAGACAGACAGCATTGTGTCTGCTGTGGCCCCTCCTCAATTTGATCAGCCACGCGGACCCCAGAGGCTGGACACTCACAGTGAACACAATGAAGGACAGCGCCTGACTCACTCCACTCCATTCATCTTTGGGAAGGATTTCTCTATTCCCTGTGGACAGAAACCCCCTCTCTTCTGGTCCCTCTTAACTCTGCAGCCACAAAACTACCCCTTGCCAGACCGCCTCCCCAAAGACTGAGAAGCACGCCTCTACTGGCTGTCTGTCATTCAAAAACCTAAACCTGCAGCATTGCTCTTTCAGTTCTCTGGCCTTTTCTGTGAAAATAATTTAAATCTGTGTTCTGTACAAAGTGAAAATAAAGTGAGAATAAAGCTGTTGTAAATGTTTTTGTTTGTGTAGGGTTGTCTCCTCTCCGTTGGTAGGCACCTAAGCTGTAGTGGTGAGCTTTTGAATGGTCCGGTTGTAGTACTGGGTGGTCAGAGTCTCCAGGGGGCTCCAGCGGTGCGCGTGCAGCTCAATGACCTCCATTAGGAGAGAGCGGGTGAGCGAGGACTCGGACGGACACAACATCTTGTCCCGTACGGCTGCTAAAAGCTCTGTCATCATCTCTGGGAGCTGCTCCTCCAGAAGACGCCCAGTGCTCTGGAGCTGCAACACAAGAGCAGAGTGCAGACTCGACAGTTGTGTCCCTTATGACATGCAGCGCAAGACAGTCTGACACCTTGTTACCACAGGCAACAGAGAGGGTGCCGGAGAGGAGGGTGCAAAGAGCAGGGAGAGCAGAAAGCAGAAGTAATAACTGTTTTGAGCAGAGCTTTTTTCGTTGGCCTTAAGGGTGGCTAAAATGTTTTCAGTTTGTGTTAAAATAGAAAGTTTTTCTATAATAATTGGTAGCTCAGTTACTCTTGTTATACATTTTTTGATATCACTAGTATTTCCCTGAAAGGTGAGTATTAGTATGAGTATGTCATGTGCATGTGTGTAGACTGTACCTCCATTGAGCAGCAGAGGACTGCATCTTCCTTCACTTCTCTGGATTCCAATAACTACAAAACACAAAAACAAACTCAGGAACTATTTGTGCGACACAGCAAAATGAGCTACATATAATGAAATTCATTATCATGAAGCTAGATTTAACTTAAAGACACCCAAACGCACAGTATGTGGGCCAAACCTAACAAGTCTGATATGTAAATAAAGCACATGCTGTATATTTGGAACAGACCACATGCAGAGATTAAACAAATGCAAGTGTTTGTGTGTCTATTTATCATTGCACACAAAAAGAGTGAAAAAGAACTAATCCAAAGTGTAAACATTTCCTGAATTAACATTTTAAATCTTGGAAGACAACAGATGAGAGTTTCAGCCAGGCAAACAAGGCAGTCATCAAACACCAGCCTGCACTGTATCTGCATACACATGCAGCCATGCCAAAAACAAACAGTGGAGCTGATAAACATGCTAGCTGGCTTTCCCCCTGGACCCCGGCCTCATGGACAGATGGGCACACAACAGGCCCTGGTACAGAAACAATGTACAGACTATCTACTGCCAGGGTGAACCCTAGCACAGGAGAGCAGGAAGTAGACATGTAATGTTCCCATGAATGTGCCTTAAACTTCACCATGACAAAAGAAATAAATGCATTTAGAGAAAATACAGATGTGTATGGGAGTATGGAACAGGGCAATCTTAAGGAAGAGCAGGTGCAGATAAACCTCTGAAGAAAGCTGATGTCCTTCAGCATAGCTACATTAGCTACATCCTATTAAGTGGATGTACTCCCATGAAGAAAGAAGTGTATTAAAACTGCTAAATGGGCCCAAAATTGTATACTTCAGTAGAACACCATCTATTGACTGAACACTGACTCTCGAGTAGAGTCTTTTCCAAGTATCAGTGAGGCTACTGCAGCACTCACGTCAGCTCCTTACTCTGGCTGAACAGGGTGTGGTGACAGTGCGGCTGTTTGATGTGGGAAGTCAAGTCTTGTCGTCCTTCGAGAAGAGAGCTCTGCCACAAGCGGGATTAGCTCATAATGAGTTCTCTGGGGAGGCCACTGCCAAGTTTGGCTCAATATATTAAAACGGTCTAATCTATAGTCTTCTGTCATCACCTTTCCTGTCTGCTGCATAGCATTTCCCTTATCCTGCTTTCCTTGCAAGTACTTACTTCTAAGGCTTCGGCACACCACACGTCTATATGCCTACTTTAAAGGGATTCCCATATGCAAGGATGATCTGCATATCTGGAGAACAATTACTTACTTAAAACACTAGTTAGAAAGATATGTTCCAAGTTGCATCATCAAAACAGAACACTTTGCTGCAGTTATTGTCACAAAAGTAACACTAGAGTCAGTTAAAATAGTAGTACATATTTCAAGGTGACACGTTTATACACCTCAAGTAGCAAATTCAACATTGTTTAACTTATAAAATAATAGTAGCTGATCTAGACAATAGATTATAAAGCTCATTTAGTCGCTTTAAAGTATCATTCACATTTCAATACAGTATGTATTATGGCTATTTATGGCTATGAAGCCAGTTAAAACTTACAGTCTCTGACAAAAGTCTTGTCGCTTATCCATTTTGTAGAAACAAAAGCTTATAACCTGACTTTAAATTAATCGATTGGTTTTAGAAATGTCTCATATGAAAGCTAAAACCCTCCCAAATTATGCTCAATATACTAAAATAAATTTGCTTCACTGAAGAAAGATTGATCATTTAATGAACACAGAAAGGTCAGATTTTGGCAAGACAAAAGTCTTGTCGCCTACAGAAAATTGAACAAATAATTTACTTCAAATACAAAAATATGTTGCATAACGTCAGTGAATTAAGTAGTGGTGCTGTGAGATCCATATTTAATATCTTGTATGACTTCCATGAGCTTGAAGGACTGCATCCATGCGGTTCAACAATGATTCATACAATTTGTTGATGAAGTCATCAGGAATACAAAGAAAGCAGTCTTACATGCCTCCCAGAGTTCATCAAGATTCTTTGGTTTTGCCTTCCATGCTTCCTCTTTCATTCTACCCCAGACATGCTCAATGATGTTCATGTCTGGTGACTGGGCTGGCCAGTCCTGGAGCACCTTGATCTTCTTCGCCTTGAGGAACTTTGATGTAGAGATAGAAGTATGCGATGGAGCACCATCCTGCTGCAAAATTTGCCCCCTTTTATGGTTGGGAATGTAAGAGGTAGCTAATACTTCTTGATATTTTAGGCTATTGATATTGCCTTCCACCCCGCAAATGTCTCACACACCCCCATACTGGATGTAACCCCAGACCATGATTTTTCCGCCACCAAACTTAACTGTTTGACTTGAGGTGACCAGGCCTGGTGGAGCTCTGCTGCAGTGGAAAAGGGGCTGGCCTTGGATTTTTGAATCAACAGTCCTCCCGAGCAGTTGTCTTGCGGGGTCTGCCGGACCTGGGCTGGTCAAAAACATCTCCAGTCTTTTCAGATCTTTTTCTTATTCTTTGTACTTGACGCTGAGACACATTGAAGGTGTCAGCCACCTCAGCAGTGGATCTGGTCTTCAGCCTCTTGATAATTAACGCTTTGGTCTCAGGGTGGATCTTAGGCATGTTGTCAGAGGTCAAGTTGCAGTTGATGTGAAGGTCTGGTGTGCTGGGGTTCTTTTTATACACACCCACTAACTGACTGATCAGTAACTGATCACAGGTGAGGCTGTAATCTAGGATTGGGTGCATCATATGACAAGGCGACAAGACTTTTGTCTTGCCAAAATCTGACCTTTCTGTGTTCATTAAATGATCAATCTTTCTTCAGTGAAGCAAATTTATTTTAGTATATTGAGCATAATTTGGGAGGGTTTTAGCTTTCATATGAGACATTTCTAAAACCAATCGATTAATTTAAAGTCAGGTTATAAGCTTTTGTTTCTACAAAATGGATAAGCGACAAGACTTTTGTCAGGGACTGTAGTCACTTAACAGAAACATAATTTACAAAAACATATTTACAACTTGTAACTGTGTTTGACTCAACTGTAAGTCTGACCACAGTCTGCTTCTACTTTCCTCTTCAAGTCTCCTCTTCAACTTCCTCCTTGAAAAATCTCTTTGCTGATACCACTTCCATATCGTGGTCTGTCTGCGGCGGCTACACTCTATTGTTTCTATAGCGACAGAGGAACTGTGTAAGAGAGAGCATGACCAGGGTTGCGACTTTTTCTGGAAATGACGCTGTTATACAAGACGTTTGCACCACTAACCAAACCCGCAGCTATGTGTCCAATCTAGACTCCGCCCGCCACAAACAGGAACTTCAGGAGTGTTAGTCAATTTCACCAGATCAGATAAACACAATACAAGTACTACAAGGTGTATATTATTAACTAAGGATGTACCTCTCGTAAACAGGTGAAGATGGGACACACCAGCACTCTGTACGGTTGACCAGAGCTGCTCCTCATGGCACCGAACACCTCGCATAAGAACGTAATGAACCCTAACCACTTCTCCACGTCTGTCTGCCGAAGCTGTTCACGGCTGGAGAAATCCCTCTGTGGTGAAACAGACAAATGAATACCATTAAAAGATGTACACGTAGGATCTTAATAACAATAACAGAGGAAAATGGTTTAGGTAGGTAAATAAATGTTATGTGGTAGTATGCGCCAAGACTGAAGTTGGCTTTTCTAATGTAGTAAATAAAACTAAAACATTGGCATTTTATAACTGTTTATTATTTATTATATTTTATATCCAATGAAGGGAACAAGAAAAAACAATGACAAAAGTCATGCAAATTTTGTGTAATCAAGTATTGATACTTGCAGCTGATGTCATAAGCATTAACTTGGGATGTGATGCTAACTGAGGGCACTGCTTTGTCTGAAGCTGTTAATCAAATTTGAGCTTAATCTTAGTTAGTTTAACACAATCTGACATATTGTCAAATCTGTATGATTTGAACTGATTTGTGCTGTTAAACACATAATATTAGTTACAAGCTAGCTATCATTAGAAATCAGTTTTTATTGAAAATCAAACTTTTCTTATTATTTTTAACTAGCTTTTTTGTCATTGTTTGCTAATGTGTACATTGTGTCACCATGGTAACTGTTGAACATTCTTACACAGACCTACATACAGAACTAGCACAATGTCACAGCAAAGTATCAATATTATGTGTAGGTAGAATGTAGTCATGTAATTCAGGGTCTATCCATAGAGACATAAACTCCTATGAACCCCTAATGTTTTTCACACTTCTTGTTCCAGCCTCTCACACACTCTTTGGCAGAACGCTGGTATTCACAGGCATGATTTCTTGGGGGCGTGTGCAGAGCTTAAAGTTTGTAAGATTGTGACGTAAAGAAGAGTGGTACACTGCAGCAAATTCAACCTCTCATCCCAAACAGAGCCACATATCAGACTCTTTCTTCGGTGTTCATAAGCAATAAAATGTTTTACAATTAGATGATAAGTGCTGCTTTTACAAAAATATTTTAATAGGAAATGCGTAGTGTGTAGCCCAGCTTTAAGTTGATGTACTGCAGAAATGTGTTAGAATGGGCACTCAGAACAACAGGTACAAAGCTACTTCTACTACAATAAACAGTGACGCATTCCTCAGTCACACACTAATTGGCCCCATAATAAGTTCCAGGACTTTGCAAGAAGCATCCTTAATGATGGTCTTCATGAGACCGCTTATGACATTTCAAACGTTTTAAAGATAAAGGCCCAAATGTCAAAGAGAGGAAGGGGGTCCAGAGTGTGGGAATAACGGCAAGAATGAAGTGGAAGACCACACATCTGTGAACGGACTCAGTTACTGTTGTGTGGAAAAAGAGATAAAGGACTTACTTTAGAATGGAAATAATAACATCTAAAAAAACAGGAACATTTAGATTTACACTATCAGTCCTATGCTTGCACACTTTTTCATGTATTTTTCTTCTTTAGTTCAGTGATTATTTACATTGTAGATTCTCAATGAAGGCATCAAAACTATGGACACATAAGGAAAGTAGTAAAAAATAACTCAGTAACTTAACTTACACACAAACACACTTTTTTTCTTTGCTACTTAATTCCATTTATTTTCTATCTTCTTTATGTATCTAAAATGTAAAAAAGCAGAAAACAAAAACAAAACACTGAATGAGACAGTGTGTCCAAACTTTTGACTGTTAGTCTAAATGTAAAGTGGACTTCCAGAGCTTTATGGCCGTAATTTGGGTATTCTTGAAATAAAAGAAAATACAGAACTTATGTTCTATTTACTTGTGCATGTCCTGTCACATTGTCAGATGCCTGCTACACTGTAGTACCTCCCTCCAGACACAGTGCAATTCTGCAGGGCTAGTGTAGGCAGTGCTCTTACCTCCAGCATATTGAGCAACAGAGATCTAAATTTGGTCCCCTCCACCATGAACATGGCCATCCTGTCACATAACTTGGCAGCAGTGGCAGCAAAGCTCCTGTCCGCCACAGCCTTAGAGTAGATGGCACCGACCACCCGAGCGAGGCTCTCCTCAGAGCAGGCGGAGCTCTGGGCCTCCTCCATGAAAGAGGCCAGCTGCTGCTCCACTCCGCTGCTGTTGCTCCTTAGGCTGTTGAGCAGCTCAACCAGTCGGTCCACACTCTGTCCCCCACGGTCCGACTCCACACAGGCCTCCTCCTGTGAGGGCATCAGGACATTCACCATCACCACGACAACATTTTACTTTGGCATTCAGTTACAACCCTCTCTCATCTGTATGGCAGCATTCCATTTCACAAAGACATTCATTAATAGAGTGAATATATTTCATGTTTACAGTAATCTATATGTTGATGTGAGCGCCTATGTGACAAATGACACTCTGATTTCTGTTTAGAATAGAGTATAAGTCATAACATGTCAGTAGAGGTTGACATGATAATAACAGCCTTCATAAATGTCAGAACACGCACTACCCATCAAGTAATGCATGCAGCCAGCCCAAACACCTCTAAGTCTGAGGAGAAGACTATCTTTGACATTCCTCTGCAAAAGGAAGTTCTTTTTACTTATTCGCGCGAACCATTGAAGATATGCTTCAGAATTAGTGCTGCGTGCTGCGACCAATGCCAAGATAATCAACCCATCCCTGATGGTGATGAGTTTGGTTTGTGGTTGATACAAGTTGAGAGCAGCAGAGCAGTTGGCCGCTTGGTGGTTTAGTGCTCACAGAGAAAATCATCAAAAAAACATCTGCTGCTGTTCCACCTCCTTATCAGACGCTTCTACTTTGAATGTTAACCAACTGAGCAGATAAATGACTTTAGTCAGGTGCAGAATGATCTTGCTTGTGTTTGCTAGACTATCAAAATCAGTGCATGTTAAAAGTGATGATCAAACTTTAATAGTAGATATATATACTTGTACACACTTGCACAGTACAGACTGGCTTAATGCTGAGTGACAGGCAGTAAGCAGCTTTCAGTACCTTGTCCTTTAGCCTCTTCCTCAGCCCCTCTTTGGAAGACTGCAGCAGACTGATTTTGGGCTGCTGTGACTGTCCGTGGTCCTCTCCGCCTGCTGGTCCGGGGGGCTCTTTGTTAAGGGTCAGGTCTGTACAGTCATTCCTAGCAGATAAGGACTGTAGTTGGGCTGGCTCAAGAGGACTCTTGGTGGAGGCATTCTTAGGCTCAAAACTCTGCCTTACATTTTCTGTATCTTTGTCTTTGGTAGTTCTTGGGGTAATGTCATTCTCCCCCACAGCACTGGTCTGTCCGTGCTCTTGACCTCTCTGATTGTGGTGCCAGCGCCGGTTCTGGCTGTACCCATGCTGTGGGTGTCCTCCTTGGCGCTGCCCGTGGCGTGGGGGTCGACCACTGCAGTTGCTTTTATTGTCTCCCAGTTCACTTGATCTGTGGTTTGGAGAGGGCTGCTGAGTCTGATCTCTCAGATGCTGTGGTGCCTGCTGAATGTGCTGAGGCTGGTTCTTCCCACCTCCTCCTCCACCTCCTCCCTGAGGTCGCTGCTGTCTCCTGGAATGAGGACAATTATTAGTTAGGTTAACACACACTTGCAGCAATGGAGATGCTGCTTTTACCAGCACCTAGTATCTACACTACACTACAAAATCACTAATACAATAATAAATAAACATTGTGAAAGCTAATGATTGCTTACATATGGATGTACAGTGTCTGTGTCTTGTGCAGTCCTGCATAGCTCTGTGCTTAACACTGCTCTGGCCGTGTGCTTCTTGACAACCACAGACATATGGTTGTGCGGATTAGTCACCCTGGCACTAAGGAGTCTGCCTGCTACATGCTCGTGTCAAAAACTGCACAAATTCAACCTTGGATAGGGTGTGCACTTTGGGGCATACTCCGAGAACAGCTCTTATGGAAACGGAACTGAATGGGCAGATGTATTCGTTGTATTCATGAAATATAGAGGATACTTATTTTGTGTGACATTCATGGTAAGGGTGACCATTGATTGGTTGCACATCCACAAACTATACTAGTATAATGCCAACAAATAAATATTTTTCTTACTTTAGGCAAGACAGAATATGCCTCTGGTAAATTAAGTAGATACTGCGTGGAGTATTTGAAAATGACTGACGTAAAGGATAAGGACGCAGGGGATCAGTCACAGACTGGCTCTGTGGTGTGGAATTCAGTTTCTGTATACTTGTGTTAACATTTTGAAATAAAAATGAAAGTGTCTAACAGGTACTATAGGCATTACCAACTGCTTTTAGTAACCCTTAGTAACACTGAATGCCTTATGTTGATTTTTCCATTGAAATTTGTTATATATGGGCCTGGTTAGTACTTGGATGGGAGACCACTGGGAAAATCAGGTGCCACAGGGGGGCGCCAGTCGCAAAAACTGTTGTTGTGTCCTTAGGCAAGGCACTTCACCCACATTGCCTTGTAAGAAAGTGGTGTGTGCGTGAATCGTGGTGGTTGGAGGGCCCGATGGCGCAGATTAGCAGCCACGCTTCCGTCAGTCTGCCCCAGGGCAGTATGGGGTGAATGAATAATGATCTACAGAGCTTTGTGACATATGTCTGTGAAAAGCGCTATATAAATAAAAACTTTCTTACTTATATTTATAGTTGCCATTCAGTGAGTCAATGAGTGTATATCCAAGGTTCTGTCTTGGCTGGCCTCTCTGTACTACTCTCTCTGGGAAACTGATAGACAGTTCATCCTCTGACACTATACTCAATAAAGAGTCTTCAGCACCATGCAAATAGCATTGACTTTCATATGCTGGATATACATAATAAGAATTCACAAAGGTATAATGTGTAAGAACAAATTATGTTCACTATCCACAAAGCAAGACCAGTTTACATTAGTTTAAAATGCATTTCATATGTGGGATTCCCATTAAGGATTTTTTATAATAACAGCCTATAGTAGTTTAAATTCTGGTATTAACTTATTGGCCTGCAAAGCTTTCTAATACAGGTTGGTACATTTGCACATGCCAAGTTAGGACAGGTGTGCAGAAGAGGGTGTGTGCACTGCTTGCCAAACAAGAAATCTCTCGCACTTTTTTGCCATTTGCCCGATGAAGGCCAAGGGCAAAACGCAACTTTGTAAATAAATGCAAAAAAGACAGTGTGCAAGAGACTTCTTCTTTCTCAAGTGTCCATGCTCAAAAACCAAAATGCCACAGCAAGCCGTAGCTGCTTGTGCCTATGTACCGCATGCATGAACATAAAGCAAATATTGGTGGTGTCAGTGTTGATTGTTGAGACCTTAGTGATACGTTTAGTTTAGATCTTCCTCTAATCAGTCAGTGTGTAGCTGTAGTTGTGGTGTCCAGATGTGAATGTGAGACAGTTATAAAATGTTAATCATATTTAATGAGTGCTAGCTGTGCAGTAGATGTTGCCGGGATTACCCATCCATCCGTCACATTACTGCCACAGCCATACTTACATTGAAGATAAATGAGGGGACGACTGATTAAATTTCATCTGCCAATAACGGGTTTCTCAGAAACATCTTCTCTCTGCCACAACTGGTTTATCAAATTAAGGCTTTTATGGGTTATGACAATACAATATTAATTTTACTAATATCTGTGGGATTATTCCTTTGGGTTTAGACTTTACCTGTGTCTGTCTGTTCATACTGAATTGGCATGAATGCCAAAATATTAGTATTGAGTCAAACTCAAACATTTTGTTTTAGGTAATTACTATAATTTGTGATAAAAATATATATATACATTTGCACTTCACTGCATCCTGCCCCACGTAAAAATCTGTTGAATATATCAGAACCAATAAATATGAAAAAAAAAAAAAAGGTTATGGTTGACTGTCCGGCTCCAGTAAGCACTGACCTGGTTGAGACTTGCCGTTTTCCCCCAGGACCAGTGGGAAGAAGCACTGTTAACTGCTCTCGGTTCAACTGTTCAATGGCTCTAGATGGCAGAGAGCCAGGGCATGGAAATGCAAGTGGTGGGAGGTGTGAAAGTTGAAATAACAATAGAAAAATAGATGGAAGCAAAAAAAGAAAAAGCAGCAAAAAAGGAAACAAACAAAATTTTGAAACTACAAGTGGGCAACTACATGAATAATAAGCATGCATTAGAAATATATGATTGATGAATATGACTATGAGGCGAGCAGGTAGGACTCTTTGGGTGTGTGTGTGTGTGTGTGTGTGTGTGTGTGTGTAGTTAACTGGCCCAGGGGAAGCGAGGCCCGCACAGCCAATACCAGTTCACTGCTATTAAAAATGTGGACAGTAAGAAGAAACCATTCCTCTAAAACATACTCATGCTTGATTATAGTGTTAAACCAGCGGAAGTGCATTCAACAAAATGTTAGAAAAAGTTACAATGAGTAGAATCATGCTTTTTGCCTAATCAAGTAATGCGCAGCATGTTAGCTCTCTCAGCCTCTGTGCTGTGAGTAGTAAGCAATGCATTCCAGTAAATCACAACTAATTTCAGCCCTGGCTGACGTGCCTGCTAAAGTAGAAACACATGGACTGCCTCCCTTTTCTTTTCCTTCCTGCCACAGCCAGCCCACACTCGTCTCACAGTCCCCCTCACATTCTCCTCCCTGCACAGACTCCAAAGTTGCAGTCCGGGCTTTATGTTTGTGAGCTTTTATAAATTTAATAAATTCTATAATTTAAATTCAATAATTTAACACCTGAAATTGTTTTTGCAATGTTTTGAGTGCTTTGGAGTTGTTCATGTTACCTAACCCATTTTATAACAAAACTGGACTATATTTTGTCTAGAACAATGTTTGCACTCTCAAAAGTAACCACATCTCCTAAAAATTGCAAGAGATTTGGGATTACTTGAATATGTGGCAGAGAGATGATGTCTTGTTCCAGCACATTTAACCTAATCATGTCTTCTTATTGCTTTATTCCCTAACAAAGAATAATTATCCAACGTGAAATGATGCTACACCATACTTGTATAGTGCAGAGTACACTTTTTGTGAGGGATCCTCTGCCGGGTCATATGTCTGTTTACAATGTTTGTTTACAGTGGGAGTACTACTTCGTTTGTCTTCTAATTTTAAGGCAAGAGTACAATACTGTAGTTCTAAGTACATCAATTCATTTACTACAATACTGGTGCATTACGTTTCTATTTTATATACACAGTAAAATTCCTAAAACTTTTTTTCATAACTTAAAATGTCCATCATAGTACATAGTAATAGCTTCGGCTCCAAATCAATTATGTGACTTGAAAACAAAGTTGAAAGTGTTCTTGTCCATTTAGTCTAGCTAAAATTTCCTCTTTTTAAAACCGCAAATACGACCCAAATATTTTCCTTTTTTCCCCGTCTCATAGCAACTGAAGAACAGTTTTCCAATGACATCAGGCCAGAGAGCAAGAAAATGAGACAGAGCTATTTTTCCCTTTTTCTTAGGGACCTGGATTCAATGAAGTTCGACGTGGCTGAAAAGCGTTTACAATTAGAGTGTTTACAATTAGAGAAAGGCATGCTGGGACAAAATTGAGTGGTAGAGTAAAGACTTTTGAGACAAGCCAAAAGATTTCTACAAGATGCAATTAGTGAACAAGAAAAAGAGGTGATTAATAAGCATCCACACCCCACCTACTTAAGTGACAAAGCCTAGAAAGACCAATGTCTTTTTTCCCTTTTTCTTCCCTTTTTCCCCTTTCTCCCTTTGAGGAGCATGCATTCCTGTCTTCACATTGCTTTGAGTGAGGAGACTACAGGATTGAGCTATCCATTGGTACTAACTGACATCATCAACAACAGGCTGTCTCTATGGGATAGGCGTGTGTGTAAAGCATACATACCGTCGATCATTCCTTTTACGCCGAAAAAGCTTTTTGGTGTTTGCAATTTCGGCCTCATTAGGAAGTGGTGGAAAAACCTTAGGAAACAAACAAAACAAAACAAAACGTTAGCATATAGTATGGACTTCGATTAGTCTCACATTAACAGAGGAAAAACATTGATGTGAATGTGAACACTGAGTTAAGTCAATCAAGTCACCTTAATCATTATCAGTATCTGTGCTATCCACCATAGTTACTACTAGTATTGTGCAATACCTGAAAATTGATATTTTGGAGCAGTATGAGTATTTGTTTTTTGCATCAGTACCGTTACCAATTACTACTGTTAATAATAACAACAGGGTGGTTAAATAAATGACACAAATCGCACGACAGCAAAATTCTTAGATTTGTTATCAATACAATTGCAATACTGAATGTTATCAATTCATTTACGACCAATCTGCACAGTTCTAACAGTTACAATGGCCCTTAGTTACCAGACGTTTATGTTCCAGGCATGTTCTATAACCGTTTCAGTGATGTTAAATTACGAACAGTAACTCTCAGTTGGTCTAGACCTGCATTTCTCCTTTAGGTGGTACTTGCGACAGTTTGTGAGTTTTTCCTAATTTAGAGTTCATTTTATCCACTTTTTTTGTCTTCCTTTGAATATTTTTCTGATTAGAACTACAGTGGAAATGATGTAGTCGACTTTAAGACCTGGTTTAGCCCTACAGTAGACCTGGAATAGTCCTATTATATACTTGATTTAGATCTGGTGCTTATGGTACTCGAAAAGCAAAAGCTTTTCTTTGAGAACCACTGGTCTAGACTTGAGCTGTAGTTTGCTAAAGAGATAGGAAAAACTTCTGCTTTTCAGTTTATAAGAGTTTGGCATACTCATATCAAGGTAAAAGCACTTCTAAGGCATTTACTAGCCCTACCAACAGACATGGAATTTTGGAGGCTGATGCTAGTACTGATAGTAAGTGCGTTAGAGTAGAAATGTAGCTGCTTATACAAGCCTTCTCAGATTTTACACAATGACAATGTTGGCAAAAATGACCTTAATATAGCAATAGTTAAAATAAATAAAAAAGTAACACACTAAAATGTCTCATGATGTTGCGCTTAAGGGCTTGTTACACGACATTGGCGCTTTGCTCTTAGAGCACCTTCTTGTGAATTGTTGGGGTCCTAATTGAATCCAGATGTGACAAAGAAAAAGACAGAACAGTATTTTTGTGGCAGAATAAAAATGAACACTTTTAAAAATCCTACACTATCTGAGTTCCAACTTGGAGTCTGTGGGGATGATAAAGAAGGCGAGGTCTCATGAAGAATGAAAGACGAATGGTTGCATGTTTGCTACTGTAGTTCTCCTCTAGGATATCATTAGCCGTAATTCTGCCTTCAAATAGTAACCAGATGACAGTGAGCGGGGAGCGCACAAGCTAAAGAATTCAGAATGGCAAAAGTACACTAAAATTTACAAAGAACTCTGTTAAGACCCATGACAACAACAGTATTTTAGAAGAATACCAACTGCTAATACTTATACTATAGCTATTAAGTTTGTATCTAGAACAGTACTTTCAAATACTAAGTAATCACTGAAGACTCAAGGGGTTATTTGCAAGAAAGAACAGTTTAACACAAGACAAAACAAGCTACATAAACCATTAGCACAAACAATAAAAAAATATAATAGATAACACACATAACTTAATGTACGCTAGTCCCCTCACATGTGACGCAGACACAGAGCAGGGTAATGGAGAGCTTTTGAAAGCAGACTGCACTGTGTGTATGTGAAAGTCCTATCTGTAGGTGGCAGTCGGTGTATGATAGATCAAAGCGGGGTGTGTGCGGTGCTGGTCAGCAGCCAGAGAACCTCTGACCCGGCGGCAGCCACAGCCAGCTCTGTGGACGTGACAGGGAGAGTAAAAGGAGCTTTAGAAGCTACAACAGGACTAGACTACTGAAAGACAGACATCACACTGGAGGTTAAACTTTGTGGATTTCATCAAAAACAGACATTGCTGTATACTTAAATACTAAAGTAACCCACTCTAAGCTTTACAGTTGAATGATTTCTTATTTATGGTATGTGTGTGGCTCAGTGGTTGGTGCTGTGAGGCATATGCAGGGTAAGGTTGATTTAAGTTTGAGTCCTGGCTTTAGACTGATTACAGTGTGTATATGCTCTCCTATGCTCTGACCAGCAGAGTATTTTGCACTTTGAGTTTTATTATATTTCTGGTTGATCCACATGCAGAAATAAATGCAAAGCCATGGTTATTAGCACAAACATATTAATTATTCTAATTATGAGTTCAGTCAAATTGATATATTATTAAGATATATAATTAGTTATGATTAACATAGCTAGAAATCTTTAGGTAAAATGCCCATTTCTTTCTGTGACTAGCTGATGCTGATTAAATCAGATGCCTAAGAAACATTTTAAGAAGAAGCTGACAAACCCTGCTCTGCCTCAAATAACTTACAGGTTAGGCTTCACAGCTTGTGAAGTTCTCTGTGTATGGGCGTTCAACAACCTGCTTCAAAGCTCCTAAATGTGTAGAATTGATATTTTACCTTACCTTTACTATCAACAAAGTATTTCCAAATCAAAATATGCCTGGGTACAGGGTATAAGTAACAAGGAAGGAAAGTATGGAAATAAGCAAAGAGCGCAGCAATATAAACACGTGGAATAGAAAACTATAAGCTCCTGTTTAAATGGCATAGAAAGTGAAGTGTGCATCTTCCTGTTCCACTGTACGACAATTTGACTGTGGTGCTCATTCACTCAGTCCATTGTTTCTTCCAGCTTATTTATGTTACAAGGGCCCTTGGCCAAGAACAATAAATTTTGAACTGCCCCAGGGGTGGCATTACAAGACAGGTTGTTGAAGAGATAAAAGGATAGCAAGCAAGAATGACAACGTGAGAGATTGAAAATACAAAATGGCATTAAATTCATATAGAGGAAGGGCATGCAAGCTCAAATAACTTGACTGCTTGGCTAGTTACTGCTGAATATTAACACACAGAATATTTTGATGTCAATGCTTAAAATATTTGGCATCTTAAAATCTTTATAGATTTTACTCATATTGAGATCCTATTAAGTAAAACCCAAAATAGTAAAATACAGCAAATTCTAACAGTGTCAGTCTTTCCCATGCACAAAACATGAGGAATACTGGTAGATATCTACTTCACTTATGTCTGAAATCAAGTTGAGATTAGGCATTTCTCAAATTGACTTTGTGTAAAAGCTCATGTTGAAGGATTTGTGGGCCTGTGTTCCGTGATCCCTACATTCTGCCTTTCATGTAAGTTCCACTGCAGCTGAAGCCTGCCAGCAGAGCAGAGAGGAGAGATTTAAAAGTGCCACAGTCAGGTATAATGGGTGATGGGTGATAAGAGGCATAGATGTGAGGCTCTGACATCCATGTCTCATTTAATAAGCGATGTGAAGCCGCAGATAGACAGGTGCTTCAAAGTCCTTTCCTGCAGGGGGAGATGGAGCCACTGTAGATCAAAGTATCAGGCAGAAAACTCTGAAAACACGGAGCACCCTATAGAAATGTAATCAGGTGACTCCTGCAGAGGTTTCACGCCATTACAGCTCTGTACAGGCCTTTTTTACATAGATAAAAGAACAGTACATGTCATGTGTACACCCCAGTTGAACTTATTCATTTAAATGTACCTGGCATAGTCCTAAGACTCAATGAAGTGGATAGTTTTATTTAGACTTAGATTAATATGTTGCTTCTATATCTGTTTAGTTTTGGGTTGCCTTTGTCATTTTATATTTTTGATAACAGGCCTGACAGAGTCATCAAGTATAGAGGGCCATTTCCAATCTCTCCATCCACAGAAAAAGTAAATGTGGGTGACTTTGCCCCAAGTGCCCCAAGACTTGTACAACTAAATTAAAAAGAGGCCTAGCAAAAACAACAACCTAAAGACCACAATCTTAAAATATTATTCATCATGTTGTTGACCACTCGCAGCAGTGTTGTGCCAGCAATGTGATCCATCAGTCGACTGCACTAAAAAAAATAGAAAGAAATGTAAGCACTACTTTTAGTCTTCACTAGAATAGCAAGTGAAACAGTCTGGTTGAGCATTGTTCAAAAGCGTTGCTGATTCGGCTTGGACAGCTCAGAGGCAATAATTGTCTTGCTTTGTGGCATGTGTCCAGGTAACCCGCTTCCACACATGTCCTTCCAGACTCTCCCATGCTAACAATGAGACCAGTGCAGCGTACGGCAGTCATTACGCCTGCAGTGTGTGGGTAGCAGGAGCCAACCAGAAGTAAAAACCAGGACAATGACAGGAAGAGCGTGCAGGGAGGGGGTTGCCGGTCGCCATGACCCCCAGCATATTGTTCTGCTGCCCACCAATATTTGAAGGATGGATGGGAAGAGTGAAGGACAACACCATAAGAGGACATAGCAGGTCCCAGGATGATGAAGACCAGAGGAAAGCGGAAACAGCTAATAGGAAGATGCAGCAAGAGACTGGTCAAAAATGAGACGGACAATAAACTTATTGTGTGACGAAAGAAACACAGTATGCAGATTATTTAGAAGGGAGTACAAATCCCACACATACTGGCAGCTGACAGACAACCCACCACAACAGTGAGCCCGCCCCCGGTGTCTCTCAGCAGTGACAGTCCTGCTCTGAGGCACGTACACTTCCACGCGCTGGGGCCAACCAGTCTGTGCTGTCTCTGCTCCAGACTGCAGCTTTGTTCCCGTTGGACGGCTTTGTTCACCGGACCTACAGACCGGATGTCTTCTTGCTGCCTGGTGGCTTTCTCACCCTATCCCCCCTCATTTATTATTACATAAATTCTGTCGGTTTAGAGTCCACAATACTTTACAAACCATGTCTTAACATGTCCATGTTATTTCAAGAGTTACCATGAAAAGTGTGTTGGCTGATTTCAGCAAGTAATTTAACAAAAACTGTAGTGGTTCAAATGTCTATATTGAATTGATGCACTACTATACTTTGTTCTTTGTTTAGATTATATTCAAGACAATGACAACCAGCTATTTACTTAAAAATCCATACAACTCCATACAATTATGTGTTTTTGGAGCCATGTTTTGACATGCTGTCACCTTAAGCTGAAAACACATGGGTGGGTAAATGTTTGCTGGCATCATTTCACAGGTAAATGTAGAGAACTCCCACACAAACCCTCCGGCAACACAAACAGTGTAACTGTCACAACATTGGGGATCTCGCTGACACAATTGTGCTGATGAGCCAAACATCATGCAAGTGTCCATACTGTACTACGTCAGACTCAGGACAAAGGGAAGTGAGCCAAGAATAAATAAAATAAAAAAAACCCAAAACATTTTATCAGAAAAATATCCCATATGGCTTATACAGGTGTTGGTGGTCGGAGGTAGCCTAGGTTTAAATTATTCAGCTACAGTTCTAATATTCCTGAATGGAAATGCCTAGAGAATTGTTTGCTATGTTGTGGCCAAGTGTAAATCCACACTGAACAGTAAGAAATACCTGCCATAAATCCACACAACAAAACATGTCCTTCTGGATCCTACATTCCTGTG
This sequence comes from Taenioides sp. WSHXM2023, assembly GCA_029959045.1. Taxonomy (NCBI): domain Eukaryota; kingdom Metazoa; phylum Chordata; class Actinopteri; order Gobiiformes; family Gobiidae; genus Taenioides; species Taenioides sp. WSHXM2023. The sequence goes on from CM057085.1 coordinate 27,566,020, forward strand.
CCATTACAACATGACAGTGGACGTGCCGGCTGACTTAGTGTGTGGCTAGTGTGCATTCAGGATGACATTCCAGAGAGGCCAGGGAAGGTGCAGCATAATCTCAGGGCAAGAGGAGGAAGCCCTTTCTCACTGGACTGCCTCACACACCCACACACTCAAACAAGATGTTTTTTCCACATCCCATAGCTCTTTGGAAGTTATTCTGGCTTGTGGAAAAGGGAAGTGATATTGGCAGGAAGTGCGGAAGGTAGACGTGAACTTTGAATGATGTAGCCATACAGTAGCTGGAGGTGACAACAGGGCAAAAGTCTGCTAGTAACTATAGTACAAGGTATATACATGCATACTAGTTTAAATTATTTGTGATACAACTTTTGACTATTAATCTCTTGGGTTTCTCAAATATCATTTAATAATTTACAACAACTAAAACAATTAAACAACTTCCCCTTCCTGATGTACACAAGTTAAAAGTATTTGTGACAGCATGTTCAGATTTGACCATTTTGTATTAAGTCATTGTTTATTACACTACAACTTATTACTAAAAGAAAAAAAATGAAAAATAAAATGTCTTGTTGTTTGTCATGTCTTAATAGAGTTTGAAACGGGTCAAACAGTCCGGTGACCCGTCTGTGTTTCCTGTATCCGCATCTGTCAAATCCAGCAGAGAAATGTAACAGGTCTGATATTTGGTTCACCCTGAATGAACGGAAACTGTAAACTTGGCAGTGGAGAGAACGGCAAAAATGAGGAATCCATCATAGAAGAGTGAAGGAGTTCCTAGACTAAAGATCTGAGATGGAAGAGCAAGTCAAAGAGTTCGAATACTATGAAAGTGATTTGGTGTAAATACACTACCAGTCAAAAGTTTAGACACACCCACATATTCAGTGTTTTTCTTTAAATTTACAACTTTCTACATTTTATATACATGCAGATGAAATCAAATATGTGATACAAGATATATGGAATTATGTAGGAAAGAAAAAATATTTAAAGTAAATAACTCAACTGAATACTTGGCAAAGTATCCACCCTTTGCTTTGCTGAAAGGCTACAAACCCTTGGCCCGCTCTCAATGAGCTTCTTGATGAAGTCTGCTGAAAAGGTTTTCATTTCACAGCTGTGCCTGGTCAAGATCAAAAAATGCCAATACTGCAAAGCAGTGATCAAAGCAAAAGGCAACCATTTTAAATGTTTTGATTCTGAAACAAGTTTTGAGTTATTTTGAGTTTATTTTTTGTTTACTGCATTCCATGTGCTTCTGTGAAACTTTAAAATGTAAATAATCATAGAAATAAAAAAGAAACATCAATGAAAAAGTGTGTCCAAACTTTTGACTGGTAGTATATATTTGGTAGTATATATTAATGAACTCTAAAATGAGAGTGAACACCGCAGTTATAATATCTAACAAAATAAAAAGTATACTCGTAAAAGGAGGACAGTTACGCTGTGACAAACATTCTCTCATATTTGCTATATAGGAAATACAGCAGGGAAGGAAAGTTTACAGAGCTGCAATACTTAATAGTCTCCACCAGAGGTCATGATAGAGCCACATTCAATTCCTTTGGCTGTATTAACTTTTGACCAGCAGATGCCAGCATAGACTTGTCTCCAATTCAAACAGCATGAACTAAGGCAAAATATTTTGTTCACTAAAAGATTAAGTTTAAACTATTTAATAGCTTTTTTCAGATTCTACACTGTGATTCTATTGTACCATTTAAATGCAGCCAGGAGCACAGGTAGAGGTAGGATAAACCTTTATCAAGTATATGAAATTAATTGCATTTGCAATCTCAATTAACAATTATTGAGTGTTATAATGTCGTATGAAAACCTCAAAGGTTAACATATTTCCTGAATTTTGATTGTAATGTAAAAATTAAATGTAATTACAGAAACATGCCACTTGGTGGCAGAGTCTACCAAATAGTCCTGTTCCCATGTCACACAATTTGAAATCATGCAAAACTCACAAGTGTACCTTCAGTGTTTTAAAAATCTAAATTATTGTCCAAAACTCTTTAGTAAAAATGACTCAAAAACATGACCAAAAAAAAAAAGAAACATCACAGGTTTGTTCAGCATTACAACTTTGAAAGAAAGTGACTTACAGAGCGCAGATGAGGCAGGAACCTCTCGATCTCATTCATGTCTATGCCATCGTCCTCATCACACTGATCTTTATTCATCCTATGGGCATAAGGCAGAGGTTAGTGTATGTATACCACGACTTCTAAGATGTCTTTATTATAGAATGATTCATTACCCCTCTCTTTCGATGTGTGGCAGGTGCTTTGGTGATCCCCTCGGGGTTCTTCTGTGGAAATGGCTAAAATCCAGCTTCTCTGGTTGTACGTCCCAACCAGTACCCCTAAAAAGAGGTAAAGGTGAAGAAAGGTGCCAATATGCTTAAATACAGACATAATGTAAAAGTAAAAATAAAGTAAGTAACTTAAGAGCTTAAAAGAAGAACAATAAAGCTGAAGTACCCATTGTTATCCTCATCTTTTCATTTTTCTTTAATGCCAACATTCCCTTAATCAAACTCTATACAGTCAACATAGTGATTGAAATTAAAATATATATTTGCATTTTCCCTCACAGTTGTGTCACATCACTAGACAAAAATATATTACACCATTAAATGTCAGTTAGTCATTCACGCCAAATCAAAGATGAATCTTGAAACTGAAGACAATTTCAGACAGCTGCTTTTTGATTTGGCAAAAATGTAAAATTACACGAGAACCTCAATGAAGCTAAACATTAAACACAACATAACTGAAGTGAAGGCTCTTTTTGTCTATAATACTGTGTTACCGAGCAATGATCTTCCAAAAGCAAAACACTTACCCAAGTGAGTCCATTGTGTTAGCGGCCCATATGTCAGTACCCAAGATATCAAAGCCATCCATGTTACCATTCTAGATGACAGGATATTACAAGATGCAATAAAAAACACTTTCCATTCAACAGGCATTATGGTGCATTAGCAGTGTATATTGTTGCTCTCACCTTTGCATGACCTCTGAACTGGTTGTTTCTGCTTTTGCTGCCTGACCGTGAGCCAGAGCCGGGTCTAGAGCCTGAGCTCGGCCTGGACCCAGTGCTTCCGTTACTGCTGTGCTCCCACTCATCCTGTAAAAAAACAATGATAAGTTAAAAAAAGACAGTGAGTAGATATAAATAATATACATATATATACACAATATAATATACAATATAATATATACAATATAATATAAGGAACTATTTTGAGGTTTACAAAGTCAAAACATTTATAGGTTTTCTAATCGGCTGCAGATAAATGCACACTCTAATTTTGATTATGAGGAGATTTTTTTAGTTGGCCTCAGATTATTAAAATTATATTATATAAACTGCTCTATAATCTAATTTCTTTCTGATCACGATCCCTCTGATTGCTCAGAGCAGATTTAGCAGTTTACATTTAAATTATGTTCAATGTCCAGAAATCAGATAATAATCAGATTTTGGTGTGCATGTGAACAGCCAAAGATTGCAAAAAATGTACAGAAATAGTGAGCTGTTCTTTTTTGGTTAATCAAATGCAGCGTCCCTCATAATTTAATATGCTCCATGGCTCAATATTCAATAATAATCTCGATACATACGACAATCAATGTATAACACATTTGCGCTGTGCCAAAAATCGAAAGATCGCGATCTCTGCTTAGGTCGACCTCGATAATACGGCATGCGCATTTTAATCAACAGGTCTACAGCCAATCATGTGGCAGTAAGAGCACGTGGTGCTGACGAGAATTGTTATTTGTTTAGGAAAAAGCAGCCTGAACCACAGTGTGTCTCTTTATCTCTCCTCATGTGTTCACAAGTTTTGACTTTAATCTGCACAATTTGACCAAATGTTCAGTGTCTCTCCCTCTGTGTGCGTCTCCCTTCCCAGTGTTTCCCATACACAGACCAACCTGTGGTGCAGCGCCACAGAATGAAAACCGAGCGCCACAAATTGATTCCGCCTCTTTTTTTTCTATCATTCTCTCTCACACGCACAAAAACAGACAGACAGACAGACAGACAGACAGCGAGAGAGAGAGAGATGTATCAACAGCCGCGCAGACGTGTCAATGGGGGTACACTTATAAAACACTTGCACTATTTGCTCTCCGGACCCGACTCTCTGCCCACGGCTCCGGGGACGGGACCCCGAGCAGGGTGTCCGCAAAGTGCGAGCAGGCGACGGCTGCGCTTAGCCCCGTGGTGCGTGTTGCTCTGCGCCAGTCCTTTTGCCTGCGCTCACCCGACAGTCTCCCCGGGCGCACCTCCGGGCCCGTCCCGACAATCGGAACCGTAACGAAGTACCGTACTGGCGCGCCACACAGTGTTACTTGGGCTGTGGGAAAAACCGCTCTCCATTTCTGATCCTGCCGCAGCTCCTCACCTTTTCTCCTCTGTCTCTCCTCTTGTGCTTCTTATCTTATCATTATCATCTTATCATTATAATCCAAGTAATCGAAAGTAAACGACCATTTTCTCACCGTTTATTTGAGTGAAACTTCAGTCCTCATTTAACGCACGAACATAGCACGTGTTTGTTGATAACGCTGGAGGTAACGAGCATATGCTTTTAGGTTTAATATATTGTACAAACTCATTCCAAAATTTATATGTGAATTTCTCTGTAATTATCAGTCCTATCAAAACGAAAACTGTAGTATTCCTGACACTCTCTCTTAATGTCTAAAGTATGTCTGTCCCATATTTTTTCCCATATTGCCCAGCCCTACAACACATCATATTTTACAATGTATCACAATTCTTAAACATATATACAACAGTAATTTTAATAATCAAAACAGTGAGTGAGTACATTTGTATTACCTAATCAAGTTTCATTGATTTGTAGTTATTCCAGTGCCACAACAGTGCTGGGAAAGTTCATTTTCTACATGAACTAGTTCAAAGTTCAGTTCACAGATTTCAAAATGAACTAGTTTGTTCATAGTTTATAATTGTTTATAGTTAATAGTTTGTTCATAGTTCCAAAAAATGAACTAGTTCATAGTTCTTTCTTTTTTCCAATACTTTGCTGCGAGCTATTATTTTTCAGTATCATTACCAAAGCCAATATAGAACCACAGACAGCAATTTTATCAGTTTTAACAATGAAACTATGTGTTAGAGATCATCTTCATATCAAATTTCATACATGCTTTCATATACCTTGAAAGGCTAGCCGGGTGCTTCAGTTCAATGTTTTAAGTTTGCTGTTGATGTGACTGAAGTGTGGATTTTCTTTTTGAAAGCCAGAGGTCAAAGTTTGCACATAAATGTGAGGTTATTCCTTTCCTCTCTGACCTTGTCATAGAGCTCTTTTAAATGTTCATATGATGAATCCTTGTTGCTCCTGCCTGCTACAGTCGCCTCCATGCTGCTTTTTTGTTTTGTCATATGTGGCGATGCAACGCTGGTGGCTAGTGTTGTTGCCAGTATGCACCACAGGAGTAGCTTCAAACTATCAACCTTTGGATCATAGGAGGAAAACTCTACTAATAGAGCCACTGTCCCAGAAGCCACATGCAGAAGAAAGTAGTACTTACTGGTTTAAACGATCCTGTACCATGTGATGACGTCCACTCTTTCTGGTTGTTGCAGTCGTCGGTCCACTGTACGAGCAAGATGACAAAGCTATTATTACTATTTATAGCATAATAGTCATTCATTAAGCATTTAATTAAAACAAATATGATCACTTCAGCTTAGAAGTTTGGATTTTTTAAGTAAAAATCTAACTTACCACTTGTGTCAAGTTGCCACTATTGTCCAAGTCCAAGTCTTCGTCTCCCTTTTCTCCCAGAAGCCCCTGCACCTGATACTCTAGCACGTAGCTGTCAATGAAGCGTTCCAGCTCTTCGATTTCTTGAGAGCGCGTGCTCCCTGCTTCAGACGATGCAGATGCAACAGAGGAGTTCTCCATAGCAACGGGCTTAGTGACAGATGGTCAGGGGAAAGGGAGGAGGACAGACCTGCGGAAAAGGACAAAATAAAATTTATCAAAGCACAACAATACCTAAAATTGTTTTAAAGCCTCACCAAAATCATTCTATAAATAACATAACATATAAAAACAGCTCATTCCTAAATGCCCTTAGATCATATCCATCTCACTCCTTTCCCAAATTGTGCTGTTGTCTGTCCTCTGGGAGTATCTGATCACCTGTTTCCATGCCAACAGGGGGGTGGCGTCTTGCGTAGCTGTCTATACCACTACTAAGCTCCTTTACATCAGGGCCTGATCACCAGCCATGCAAAGAGGATTTATCCCTGCAGCACAGTGTCAGCTGAGCCCTGGGCGCACACTGGGAAACTACCAGTTCCAACTCAACCTAAAACACTTTCTGTTGGTTGAGTCACTTTTCTTGTAATCTCAGCACTGTTGTGGTATCAATGTGATGGAGTAAAAATTCTTATTAACAATAAAAACATACAGTATCTATGAGTGTGTGTGCATGTATTTACTACCTGCCTAGGCACAATACATGGAAATTAGCGCCTTTGGTATAAAAATAAAAATTAAACGTGATGAGTAACAAAGACCTGGTAATTCTGAAAACTGATTGAGAAGAGTAGTAATTAGGGATGCAACAATATTCGATATAATATCGAATCATGAGACTGGTCTCGCGATACACATTTTTGGTCAATATGCACGTGTCCCTTTATGCGCTCTGTGTTGTAATTTATTTTGGTCCAAAAGGAAAACAGTTATCGCAGCGTCCTTCTCAGATGCAGCAAGAAAACAGCTCCATAGGAACTTACAGCTGAAATATTCTAACAGATGTACATTTTATCTTTCAGTCACATTTTATTTTATGTTGATAGACCCAGGAATGACAAAGATATTAACTTTTAAATACTTTAGAATTGCTTTAATCAAATGAGCTCATATACGCACATGCAACGCGACTCGCGATAAAGGTGATCTTTTTCTCAGATTCTGTCTCATAAGTTTTAGTCAGAAAAAGGTCTGTTGAGACATTTCTATGTAATATAACATAGTTTGAGTGTCCAGAAAGAGGATAGGAGAGCGCTGTGTGTCTGTTAAGAGCAACGACTGTAACAGGGCAGTGTGGGAGGAGCTACTGTCTGTCTCTGCTGGAGGGAGAGCAGCGCGGACACGCGTATAGAATCATGGGAAAACCATATCGTTGCATCCCTAGTAATACAGTAATAAAGTAATACGCATTTGGATTATGCCATTTTGAGCAAGGTCAATGTTCCAGATAAACAGACATTCTAGACTGTAAGAGTAGTAGTAGTAGTAGTAGTAATAGTGGTAGTAGTAACTACTGCATTCATGGATTTGCTTTGCAGTCTAGTCAAGAAATTCATATAAGAATCATTGTATCAACTCTACCCAAATGATGTAAATTTGTTTATCATAAGTGATTTAAATACATACAGATAATAGGTTAAATTTGCATCAAGCAGACGACCTCATTCTCCTTGACATGATGTACTGCCTGAGGGTAAACAGCTGCCGATTTCCCTCATCCATTAATGTGACCACTCTATTGTACTCTTATGTGGCCACTACAATAGGGTACACTAAATAGTCATCTATACTGTAACAGCTGGCATTATTTTATTGCAATAGTTGAGAAGTTAACTTTCCAAAGAGTAGAGGTGGGCATAGCACAATTTATCAGATTATTAACAATACTGCAAATATTATTTTGAAGATGTGCAAAATTTTGTTGGTAATTTTAAAGTTCTTTCACAATTGCCTGATACTTAAAGGTCAACTTAAACATTTCAAGATACATTTTAGCCCATTTCTGTTGGATTGTCAAAGTACCTTCATCAGGGTACTCCAAAAAATATTGAGATGTTTATTTTGGTTAATATTGCCCACACCAAAAGTGCAATACAATGTATTCCCAAATAATTACAAAGACCACAGCCAGTAAGACCTAAACGGTTTCTAGAAAACACAAGCAGAAAGAGTGCGCACTGCTGATCGTCGATGGCCTCTGCAAGGTCAGGAGCACAAACAGCAGAGCACAGCAGCACAGCCACTGAACACCCACCACAACACTGAGTCACATTACAGGATGTGGATGCAGGACTACAATGACAGAAGTCTCAGACAGTCTCTTCAGTAAAAGATTCTGGCTGTTGACACAAGTAAAAGTGATTTTCATAATAACTACATGCTTTAGACTTTTACAGTCCCCTCTTATTCCTGTCTCCACCCTTTTCTCTGTCTCTAATATATTCAACAGCTGTCTTTACCACAGCATACCTCTAGACTGCCACAACTGCTTCATAACCGACCTGTCATGACCTATTATGACCGTTGAATAGGTTAAATCATCAATTAGTGGGTCTCAAACTCATCTGAATAATAAAGCATTAGTTTAGCATTGTGCTCCTCCATATGCTCAAACACTTTTGTTTTCATTCATTCCATACTGTGGTAGAAAGTAAGTATAGTAGCTGCTAGCCACAGCTGCCCTGGCATCTTGACTGATGAAAGCACTTCTGTCATTTTTTTGGAATGGCCCTTGTTCACAACCATATTCTACACAAGCTATCATAGAGTGTATAGGTTTATATATATATATATATAAACATAACTTGATGGTACTCAAACATTTCTTCTTATGGTAATTGCAGTGAAAGATTTGAAATAATGTACACTGTAATGAGTGATAATAATCAGTCAAAAATACTGTACGTTAAAGTGAGCCTGCTGCAGACAGCCTCACCAGGTCTTTACAGTGGAGTCACACAGAGGTCTGAGTCCAAAGGCTTGAATTCTCCAGACAGTACGCACAAACAGTGGAGACAGACACAGCATGGAACAGTCTCTGTGACAGCCACACACTAATGCCGCTCTGAAACAATAGCGATATCACACCATGGCAAGAAGGCAGAGAGGAAATTACATTTTGAACAATGATGATTATTTATTTTATACCAAATGCCTTATGATCTAGTAGCAAACACAAAAAAAGAAAAAGACACTAGTTGTCTCAGTAGGGGGTTAACTTATCTGTTCTACAACAGACTTGTTACTTTGTGTAGCCACAATAGTAGTGGCAAATAGTCATATTACATTTTAAATTATGCTTTATGGCTGAATTTATTAGGGAATTACTGTATTTTATTTATTTCAAGTGAAGTGATTTGCCAAAGAGTACAACTTCAGGGATGGAATCAACTTGGGAGTTAATACATGGACAGGCCATCACTGAATACTACTGAAAGTGAACACTTGTAACAATAGTGACATTTTTTTTACTAGAGCCAGATCTTTGTTGTGCATTCAACCAGCGTGAAAAGAGTGTTTAAAATAGAAACCACAGGCCTTCCAACATGTATAAAGTGTACACAAACGTTCAGAGGCCTCAGTGCCCCTAAGTTACAAAAGTCCATGGTGTTTATAGGGTCAACTTGACAAAAACACATACACACACAAGACCTACAACTATGGCCGGACAATGTGAGGATATGCTATTTTGGTAAAATTGTGACTTTCTTCCGTGCATTCCATTTAACCTAGTGATTTTCTTTGCATGGAAAACCAATATTTGCCCCAAATATTGACAAGTCTGAGTTTGAGGGCTCAGCTTGGACAGTGCTCATCTATTTTACTTAACTTGTAAACTGCAATAGCACACTACCACACTGCCCATTGTGCCCAATAGTATAAGGTTGCTAATGATAATCACCACAGCTTTTTTCTCCACAGATTACTTTTTCTCTTGTCGCTAACTGAGCTTTAATAATTAATATTGATCTACAAGTATGCACAAACAAACAATGCATCATTAAACCACAAAAGTTCTGGCTCAAAGTTACACACAAATTACATACATCACCCCCCTTGTATATGTAGGAAGTGAGAAGACTGATTAAATCACTAGAACAAAGGAAATCAATGAAAACATATCTATATTTATCTTAACTTTAAAATACTAGAGTTACTGAGGCAAAACAAGCATTTCCCAATATTTACCTTGTTTGAATATAAGCATTTAGAATTTAAAGTCTAGTGTGGAAAAACTGCTCTTGCCTGTCAGTAGAAGTATATAGAAGGTACAGAAGTCATATGTAAATCATAAATCATTGAAGTGGGGAGGCTTGAAGACTTGTATTTACAGGAGAACTCTGTTACCTCACCAGTTTATGATTCCTGTGATTTAATCAGTGTCAGAATAACTGGAATTTCAGGAATGTAACGACTACACTTTAAATTTTGAGCAGTATAACTCAAGATTGTTTTTGTTTATGTTTTTAACACAAAAACTGGAAATGATGGCTGATGGGAATGTTTCATTTTTTGTAAGAACAACTACAATCACGGTCACATAATTCAGCATCAAACACACATTTGCCCTAATGCCCTCTAGGGTCAACGAAGTGGCCACAGGGGCTTTTAGTAATGAAATTATGCCAATCAAGAAATATTAACAATACTGCAGGAAGACCTTAACAATATTGAATAGATTCTAGTGGAATAACCAGAGCCAAAAAATACTGTAGTTTTAAAAACAAGACTTTGAGACTTTAACCAGGACCACCACGCCCATGCCGCTTGGATGCCTGAGGTATGTAATCCACACAAGATGCTAGCTAATGGTACTGTGAAAATAAGCTCATCACAACACTTCTCTGACAATACATGAATCACATTACAGGATGCTTTACAGACGCACTCAATACATGTCATAAAAATAATATTAATAATGCCGCTTATCACCGGTAACAATAGTGACGCATCCATTCCGGCTAACCTGATGGCTAACATTAGCTTCGATACGAAGATAAACAACGCTGAACGCGAAGGCGATCTGTCTGAAATCTGCGACTGCAAACCGTGTCAAAGAGCTACACTTTATTCCACAAGTGAATTTATGTGTGTCTTAATGAAAAGGGCAACTATCCACAATGCTATGCCCTATTATCTCTGGTTACTAGCAACTATGATGCGACCATAGACGTGCAGCACTGGTTATAAGGGCTTAATGGGACAAATCCTTACCCCAAGTATGAACAAGACTCCTGGGAACTCGGGACCCTCCTCTGATATCAAACCTGCCGTGTCATAAGTGTTTTCCAACCCCAAAGAGAGGGAAGGATTAGCTATGATCTATCTAGCTACTGCTGTAAACTCCGTCGTCCAAAGGAAAAGGAGAATGCAGGAATGTGACGTTCAGTCCGGCTGGCAACGCTGACACGTGCAACCGGTAAAGATGCATTATGGGAAATGGTGTTCACAATTTCTAAACAGTTTGCAGTGGTGTCCAATCTGTTTTCACCGAGGGCCTCTTTACTACAGACTGGTGGTTAATGCAGTAAATGCTTCAAATAGCCTATGTGCATGAACAGACCAGTCCAGGCTTGGGTTTTAAAAGTCTACAGTGCCTGTCTCACACCAGAAGGTTATGGCAGTGGATGTTTTAAAAAAAATATTGCTTGATAATTTGGGGTATTTTACCTTGCCTGATAAACCACTTGACTTTGACTTTGTTTGGACATGCCTTCTTCAACTTGCAGGGCCCAGGCTTGATTTACTAAAGCATACATCTAAATGGTAAATGGTCAATGCTCACATTTTATATAGTGCTTTTCCACCTTTAAGGCACTTCAAGCGCTTTATATCAAGGAACCACTCACCCATTCACACACATATTCATGCACCAGTGTGCGCAGAGTAGACACTAGAGGGGAGTCTTGCCCAAGGACACGGCATTCAACATTTGGTTATACGCCTATATTACAGTGACGTTTCCATTCACATAAAGAAAATCACAAAGAAAATCTATTTTTATGGGTCTGAATACAATTTTTTTTTTTTTTTTATTTAGGCCGATCAGTGATTCTCAAAATGCAGGGGTTCTTTCACCCAAAGGATGTCTTTACAGCAGATAAAAAAAAAAAAATAATAATGTGACTCAATGAACTCAATGAATAAATTTATGTTAGGCCATCTGTTGACTTTTCCTTATTTAAACGCTAAGAATAAATTAGACTAGATCATAGCCTGCACACTCACGTTTGAGAATGTTTTAATCATGGCCTATTTGGGATAATGAAAAATTATTAAGATTAAAAAGATTATCAAATCACAGACCATTACTTTTAATTTTGTTACCAAAATATGGACATTTACTCACACATCATGTCAACTGGGCAACTTATAACTTTGTAATCCACATTTCCTAATACTACCTCTGCCTCCAACAGGCCTAGGCTGTATTTTGCAATGGGAACATGCATTATTGGAAGTTAGCCCGATTGTGCCATCTGCTGGAAAATGCCTGAACAACAAGATATGCCATTCTATTTGTTCATTTTTAGTTGGGCTAATGAGAAGGCATTTGAGTGAGTCAAAGCCTGCATACTCATTCCTCTCATCCATCAAATCCTCATCTTTGCGTTTTCCCCATTGTTCCAGGCTACAAAACAAAAATACAGATATGCTTTTTTTTTTCTCTGGACTGGAACCAAATGCAATATGAACTTATGGCGCAAAAGAGCAATGTCTCAGGTATATTTTTGGTCGTTTCATCCAGTCTTTCACTGTATCATGTATCATATATCATGTTATTTCCTCATCAAAAACGTAGCTGAGATATTTTTTATTATTTCTCTATTTTATTTCAACTTTTTACATGTACATATAAATTTATATAATTACGCCTTATCTGACACCAGTCTTTTGTTATTTCTGCTACTTACTTTAAATGCTTTAAATGTATTTTTGTTATTTTTGTTATTATAATATATTGCATTGTGCGAGCTACAGTGTCCAAATAATTTCCTTTGTGGATCAATTAAGTCTATGTCTAAAAGTCACTTAATAATTATAAAATGTGAAAGGCGCATCTAAAATTATAGCTGTTTGGGTCAGAACAAACTGACAAAGACCAGAGGCTCTAAGTCTTAAATTGGTACAAATTATGACATTAATTGAGCAAAGTTTTATGGATTATTAGATTTTACTACCCCCAAACTCCCATTGGTAGAAGCATGTAAAAAGCTTCTCTGGAGATATCTCATCAAATTAATTCAGATTCAGGAGCTGAGTGAAGATCCTCAAAACATACATAACTGCTAAACCTATTTTACCTTTGAAATTAATCCTTTGGGTTTTTAAATAGTGTGACCACTACAATATGCAACATGCCTTGCTCTTCTATAGGCTATAAGCATATATCCTATGTGTTGCGTACATATTTTTTGACATTGGATAAGTAGAAGTAGTCTAGAGCCAGTCCAAATCTTAAACAACTATATATAACACTCTACAGTGTTATATAGACTGTAGGTCTATATAACATCTCCATAAACATTTCTACTTTACACAGAATCTATAGGCCTGCATTTATGTCTCTTTTGAAACTGTAAATTCTTTAGAGTTTGAAACAGAGCCTGAAACTGGCATTGTTCCTCAGGTTGTCCTGCACAAAGCCAAGCGCACACCACAGGGAGGGATGGTACCGAGGCACCAATTAGCAGATGCAGGACAGAGTGTGCATGATGATATTTCCGTGCGCCTGTGGCCTGGGCAGTTCCGTTCATTCGTACGTTATAAAAGGCACAACCATAAACATGGAATTAGAGAGCTCGGGCCCCACAGCTCCTTTAAGGTCACAGCCTCTTCCCCCGCTGTGGTCTGTGACACTAACATGTGATATAAACACCGGACGCTCTATTATACTCCCTTTCTGATTCCGACTGAATATTTGTGCTTTTCGCTATGTGAAGTTCATTAGGACAGTGGACTCTGGACCAGTGACAACGGCAGCCCTGTGCTTTCATTGTTAGGCCTTCTGAAGGTGTGTGGATAAGGTGGGAGAAAGTTGGTGGGTGGATCTGACAGAACATGTTTTTATTTTGTAGGCTAAAGCGCACAAGTAAGCTTTGCACAACACACACAAAGGATTACACAAAAACATCCAAAATATAGAGACACAACTAGCTCAGGTTCAATCTGTTAAGTGGCAGTAGACAAGGTACTGCAGACCAGCAGGTGGGGGTCCTGCATAGATCCCAGCAGTGCAGGGACATACATTGAAAATGACTCAAATCTGGCAGGAGGAGGTTAAGTATAGGCATTTTAAAAAGGTAAGTAGTTTGAAACTATTTAAAACTATTATTTTTAAGTCCTCAAAATGTTGATAAAAGGTGCATTGTGTAGCTTTTCTGGTGGAGGGTCCATCATATGCTTTTCTCCAGGGAGATGTTAGTCCTTTGTCTGGAATGTTTCACAGTATGTCATTAAACCGTTCTATCTTCATGGTGACCAAACCAGACCAAGTTACAGGTTAAATCTGTGGAGAGGCAACCCCTGACTTTGTTTTTGGTTTTTCTATGTACTTTTGAGCTATAGAACCACTTGTAATTAACTAAATGTAAGGTAGAGCAGTTTAATGTCATACTATGGAACATTCCAGGCAGAGTAATGACATATCCATAGAAAAAAGCAGGTGACTGACCCCCAACCAAAAAGTGACACAATGCACCTTTAACAGGAAGCTGAAACCCATAGTTCCTTGAGATGACACTGACACTCACTGTGCAGCAGAGCTCACAGTTTGGTGCTCTCAGCTCTGGGACGAGGCTATAGAGATGCTGAGCACCCGTTGAGTAGGTGGGTTTACTCGGAGTGGGAGAGGTGGGAAAAGGGCAGATGGAAGACAGAAGGAGGTGCAGCAGCCACCGCAGAGTCAAAAAAGTGGAACCACAAGCACAGAGGGAGGGTCAGTCAGGGCGAGACTTTTAGGCATGGAGCAGTGAGACAGAGGGGCAGTAGGGGGCAGTAAAGGTGAGGCATGTGAGCAGAGGGCTACAGGCTGGAGGACACGGCCACCACAGGGGATAATGATCATGCTGCAGGAGCTGATGACCGGCAGATACTTGAGAGACCATGAAAACATATATAGGTAGAAGATATTTCAATAAAATTGTACTAGGAAGATGATAATGACCAGACCATAATGGTATAAGAGACAATGTTACACAGAAACTTTTTAATTCTAAGAAACCATGCTGAACATATTGACTACATCTTTAAGTTTTGATTGTATATTTATTATGTTGTTGTGTTAATGTAATTTGTTTTATGATAAACAGATCTCTTTTGAAAATTAGACATTAACTCTCAGGAGCTAAGCTTTTATAAATAAAGAATGAATTATTATCAATTCCTTTTCTAATTCAGTTTGTATGTTAATACAATGTGTTTTTTATTTTATGAATTTCATCTTGTCTTCCTTGCACATGGCACACAGTGAGGTGAGGTGGCTTCAGGTCAGAGTGGAGCTAAAGAGATCCTTCAGAACATCTGTGCTATGAGCCTGTCTGAGGAGGGACTGAGACTGTCTCTTCTTACACTGTGTTCATTTTATTTATTTATTTATTTTTTAATTATTATCTTTTATTATCCCTGTAGGGAAATTATCCTGTGCATTTCACCCATCCTTTTCAGGAGCAGTGGGCAGCACATGAAGGCGCCCGGGGACCCATCGTCATGATCTTGTTGCTAGGCTTGGTCAGGAACTCAGCTGGAGGATTTTTTACCTGTGGAGCATGTTTTTGGGTTGATGGGGGAAACTGGAGTTCCCGGAGGAAACCCACCCAGACACGGGAAGAATATGCCAACTCCACACAGAAAGGCCCGGGCGACCCCGGGATCGAAGCAGGAACCTTCTTGCTGTGAGGCGTGAGTGCTAGCCACTCAGCCACCATGCCGCCACGTGCCGCCTCTCTTATGGAGAGAAATGTCTCTACAGTGTGACTTTAACTTCAGTCTAATACAGTAATACAGACAACGCCTTTCTGCAATATTCCCACAATGCTCCTTTTGAGCAACATTGATTATTTAACTTAATAATGCTGAAAAGGGGTATTTTAATTGTTGTAAAATTATTTACCAGTTTAAAACATGTTTGAGTTGTTTTTAATTATTATTATTATTTTATATTTGAATGAAATAGTATTGCACTAGTGTAAAAATATAAAATTCATATGTGACTGAGGTAGACCTTACCCTTGATTTCAGATTTTATAATGGTTTGATGGACAATAATTCTGCGTTATTGTTCTTTGATATTAGTTTGACTCTAAGTAAAGTCAGATCTAACGAAGCCGATGAGCTCAACGCTACAAGTTGCTATGGTTTTCACAGTACTCTTAAATTATCTTTAGTTCTGAGGTTGAGTTATTTTTACAGCTCTACCTGCGTCAGTATCTTGTAACATGAGATAAGTAAGACTGACTCAAAATTTAAAAAGCAATTAATCTGAAGACAGTGAATCAAAAACTATAAGTAAACTAGAAAATCAATCAAATCAAAGATGATGACATCACACTTATTTACACTTCATTCACCTTTTCCTAATATACTTAAAAGGCATAACGCTGTTAGCTGTATCACCAACAGGCTCCCTTTCTCCTTGTTGTGTGTGAGTCATGCTGCTCGAGCCAGTCATGTTCTGTGTGTTGGCAAAAATGCACAAGTTCCAATCACGATTAAACTGAACTATTAAAAAGACAGTAGGCATTCCAAATTAAAATACCATGGGTGTGTTTGTTTGCTCAATGCACAGTGTAGTGTAATATACTAGTATATTATTGATTTGTACGATGAATTTATTTTTTTTAACTAAATATTTTTATTGTATTTCATAATAAACTAGATACACTCAGTTGGAGTCCCTTTTATGTGCAAACATAACTAGTGTTTTCACTATACTAAAATGTAATATTGTATTTGGATACAAAAGAAAAGGCTTGATACCATAATAATAATAATACAATACAAAATAAGTAGTTTCTTTACCATGTGGTCTTGTACAAGTTCTGATCTTCAGTAGTGATACCTTATCAAATATTAAGATAGGTGTCAATAATTTTATTGATAAGCCTATAGTCACCACAAAATTACAGTCAATTTCTTGTAGGTAGTTGTGCTGTGAGATGAGAAAAAAAAAGGTTGCCTATCCATCATACATTGCACTGGACGAAATGCACTGAGCTGCTGTGTTTTGTGTAATAATAAGAAAAAACAAATAATAGTGAGTATGAAGCAGTATTAAATCAACATGTAACAATTAATAGGCAATTAATACTTTATTCTGATATTTTAAAGGATTGTAAGGTAGGCTTATTGTTTTGTATTGTTTTGTGTGTGTGATTCCTTTCTGGAATTTCATACTAAGGTGCAAAATGACTAAAAAGACACCCTGATTACACCTATGCATACACAGAGACCATCTAATAAAATCTGAGCAATGCTTTTTTGAGTGATGCACTAAAACATTTCTCTGGCTTTTGTGGAGAGTGTTTTTAATAGCAGCTAACCATGTGGCCGCTGGTCTAGTGGTCAGAGTGGTCAACAGGCAGCAGTCAAATGTCCTCACTTTTTCACAAACTGTTTGGGTGACACACCAGCACAGCATTCAGGGCAGTGCAATATACGCCCATACACACGTGCAGAAATTAGGAGTGAAGTGACATAGACGCTTGCAAGCAGAGAAAAACATGTGTACAAATGCAAAGGGCGTCCCCCCGGAGCACTAGATTTGCTGCGGACCAAGCATGCACCAATCGCACTCATTCTCCAGCTGATTTACTGTCCCACCACAGTCCGGTCCTGTGTAATTAACCCCCATGGACACACATCTGCACATCAGCGACAGAAATACACACGCATAATTACACACAAGCACTGGAAGCAGGCATGCACTTACTGTAGTCTGCCAAAGAGAATACACACTATATGAGGCAATGACGAGTGGTGATTCACACATGCTGTAAAAGATGTTTTCAAGTCTATTCTGGTGGACAAAATCACATTGAGTAGAATTGTGTTTATATTTCTGAACCACAAGTACAAATTGAAGTTTTCAGCTCTTTTGCTTCTTGTGCAAAAGAGCTGAAATGTGATGTAATTTTTTATATTACAGTTAAAATATAATTGTGTGCTGCTTTACTGTAAGACAATATTAAATATAATATAGCTTTTTCTAGTAAAGATGGAACTTTTCACTTTTTTACAAACAGAAAATTTAAGTCATTGCATTAATATTACTGTCCACCAGACACTGAAACTGCCATCCCTATTTCTCCCCGTGTAATTGGTCCACTGTCCTCCGCTCTCACTGTCTGCTTGGCCCTGGCCGATTTGTCACTCTCAAACCTGCAATTGTATTCAAGGCCAAATATAGGGGTGGGAATGTTAGGGTGGGCTGTCTATGTGTCACACAACAAAGCTTCGCAAAGGGTGTAGCCTTCTCCCTTACATCCTCCCACCTAACCGCCGGCATGGCCAACTTGTTTGCATGGAAACGCATCTGTGTCCAGGCCCTCCCTCCTCTCACTGCTAAGACTTGGACTGTTTGTCTCAGACTGGTCTCAAGTCACTCCTTCTGTCTACAGCACTGACCTTCACTGTCTCTGCTTTATCTGTCCCTTCCTCACATCTCCTCAGTGGCATGCTTTGTACTGCAATGGTGAGATGGAGTGTTAAAAGAAATCATTTCACATTTTACTTTTCATTTTCATTTCATATTGCCACAACAAAGTCATACCTGCCTCCAGGTATGCACACATGTTGCACTAGTTGTCCTTCATAATGTAACTCTCTTTATCCAATGTTGAGGTTGGCACAAAGGGACTCCTGACACATATATTTTATGGTCTGTGTTGTAGTAGGATTATTATTTTTAAATAAAAAATCTGATTTACAAATGTATTTGCATTTTGCACTGTATCTTAACGTAAAATATGTCATATTTCTTCTAATTATGATAATTTTTTATCTGGATGCATCTTAGAGCACTCGGCCTGTTTACAGAAAGTACTGTATCGCAGATAGGCTGCGATGGAGAGGATTCTGGTGTCATAAGACACAGAATGGAAGTTCGCTGTTTTATTACACAGTGGAAAAGTGAGTGTCCTTTAAAGCTGAGAGATGGAGATGATTATGGAGTAAAAACCAGGGCATCCCGATCATGTGACCACACAAACCCATGCTGACTCTCACCACACCGGGGCTTTATAAGATGTAAACAAAACAAACACAAGTCCACAACTCTTACCAGAAAGTTCACTATTATGTAACTATATGCATCTATAATAACATGCAATTAATGTGCACTTGAATTATTATAATTTTAGTTTATCAATAACATCACTCCACATTTATTCGGGCTTGAGACTGAAATCAGTGTAATTTGGCTTGTAGTGCCCCAGCCTGTTCAAAAATGATTTATCTTTTTGCATTATCAAACTTCAGTACATTCACTCTATTCAATAAAATTGTATCACAATAGCACTATAACTGTTGGCTGTTAAAAGGTGGCTAAATAAATAATTTTGTCTAACCACACCTAGAAGAAACAGTTGATGATGATGATGATCCTTAAACATGCAGAAGGTCCAGCTGTGACACACATACACACACACACACACACACATAGGACAGCGGGAGGACCACTGAAGGGCGAGAGGGCTCCTGTCTGGGACGAGGTGAGAGACGCTGCCTGCATGCTTTCATTTTCACCTCTCCCACGATGACCCCGCTCCACCGCTGACACCCGAGCACCCCGCTGTATATGCTCCTGTTTCAGCCTCATCGCATCTTTTACATTTTATCTCAACTCATCCCAGATTTTATACCATGTATTACCAAATTATTTATATTGCACTCAAAATTATAGCTTTAAAAACAATTGAAATGAAAGTTGTTTTAAATTGATTTAAATATATGGACACTTACTAGTACTTATGCAGAATTTTTTCACTTCGTATTCTACAATCACATTTTTCTTGATTATTCCAGAATTGCTTATTGACATTTGTTGTCAGTAAAGAGGACAGCCCCCCAAATTTGTCCACTACACATGATCTGTATTTACAAACTAAAATACACTGTTATTTATGCTTACATAAGACCTTCTTCCTTCAGTGTTCAGATGGTTACCACCTGTGTGAGCTGTCTTTCTGATTGTATTTAGAAGCTCAATGTCTCTATGCTCTTCACTTGTGTGTGTGACAGCGGCCCAGTATGAGCACATGGAGCTGTGTGCGCTTGTATGTGTGCCTCATCAGCTGATGAGGTGTTTACTGGCCTCTGTCTTTAGCCTGGAGGGAGCCTGAGCTCACTCTGGTCCCAGCCGCCACGCACCACAGTAATTGGCCTTTTCACACTGTATAGGCTTCATTACCTGCACCCCCATTTGCAATGCAGAATGTAATGTGCCACAGAGTCTATGGAATGAATGCATAAACAGTTTTTGGTTTATTTTATCTCGGGCAGGGTTTGGGGGTGTGGGGCCCCACGATGAATGATTCAGGGCCTCAGTTAACTGGAGCAAAATTTCTGCTGCATTTGTCATTAGGCCTGCTGCTGAGGTTCTAATGGTTTGGGTTTAAATTGCTATGTGCAGTTCAACTTAGTGGGTGTTTGTTATTTTTACCATGAAAAAGTCACTAAGTCAGGATAGAGCCAGTTAGTAGTCTATTATTTTGCCCATTATGCAATGAGCAGGAAAGTTTGACATGGATTGGAAGTGTTTTTACTAATTTCCATGCACGCTTGACACCTGAATTGTATTTCAGTTCAATAGTATATATTGTGTTACTGTGATAACTTACTTTTAATTGACTAAAATTCTTGGAGGGAACTACATTCTAAACATACTGTGATCATTTGATTATATTGTGATAAGCTAATGAATTAAGTAATTGATATTTAATTTGTAGTAATGTTTGTTTGTAGTGAAAACTCTTAAATTGACCACTTCTGCATCTGTGCAAGTGGACCATGCAGGCCTCCTCCTCCCTCTTCTCTGCTCCTCCCTCTCCTTGACTCTAGCGTTATTGTATTGTGGATGTAAGGCTCTGGTTGTATGTGACTATGATGTTTCCATCAAACTGTCAAAAGACAACAGGAAAAAACAATCGCTAGAATCTAGACTAGACACTTTTAAATATTCTGATATGCAAATGTTGTTTAATATGTACTCTCCCTAAACACAATTTCATTTACATAATACAATAAAATTTACACTAAAATGGTATTATTTGTTTGTTAAATAAAATTATTTTGATTTACAAACAATAAAATCAGAATCAAGTCTATGAGGCTACTCTCTCCCTCCGTAAGGACAATAGTGAGGGCAGGGTTGAGGCCATATGTGACTGCTAATAGGCACAGGATATGAGCAGCCTGGGCTATTTTAGTGTGAGAAGGATAAGTGGCTGAACTGTGAGACAGCTGGATGTGGTGTAATGGTCATTGTCTGGTGGGGGTCCCAGGGTGAGGTCAGAGCCCTGAAGCCCTGTCTCTGTCTGCGACAAAGACGAGACACAGGAAGGAGAGAGGACACAGAAAAACTCAAGACAAAAGACACAGACCCACAGTGACTGACTGTCAAGCTAATCCACACGTATTTTACTTGTATGATGATTTACAAAAAATATACACGCACTTTTTAATCTAAAGAGGCCATCACATGTGCAGCTATATGACTGGAGATGTATCGGCCCACCTCAAAGGTTCTGACACAGAAATCTCCTATTTTTGTACACTCAGCAACAAGACCTCATCGTACAGAGCTGGGAAAACTAACACATGCAAGATGGTTTGTCAAGTATATTTAATATGTATTACTAATGTGACTTTATTTTAAAATACTAAACATAAATACAATTAAATATTCAAACAAAAAATAAATCATCCAGGAGTGGTTCAGTGTAGAGAAGCTTTTAAGGGTGGTCATCTGGACACTCTTTTTGTCATATGTGTCAATATTACTGTTATATATTTTGTTAGAAATATCAAAATATCAAAACTTACTCAAAACAAATTTTCATAATACAAGTCCCTAAAGTAATAAACAAGACTGATACCATATTGTCCAAGACGTATACATCGCAGCTTGTAATCTATGTGGTAGTGTGCCCCCTGGACATTACACCTGTGTGTATAGGGACTTAAGGGGAGTTTATGCATGAATCAAGTGTCAAGGGACGGCCTGTCAGAACAATGCCCTGGCCCTAAAAATGTATATTCCATAGAAAGTGAAGTTTGGTGTGAGGAGGTGATCTGTGTGGAAGTGTTGTTAATGGGGCAGTGACAGGGCCTACGAGGATTTGGGGGTCCCACCGTGGCCTGGTATGCCTTCGGCCAAAGGCTCCTGCCCAAGAGCAGAGCTGATTATGGTCTGCTGCGTATCACAATGCAGTAGAACAATACACCTGTAAACAAAATAAATTGTTATTCAATAAAACCTATCAAAGTAATAAATTGTTGATCAAGTTTGTTTTAAAATATTTTAAGCATAATTTATTGTGGTTGTAACTTGTTTGCTTTGGTTTATGAAAGTTGTTGGTGTTGCATCAATCTATCAGTCATCAGCATGTGTATTTATACAAGTTTTCAATTATGTTTCAGTTCAATGTTAATACTTATATTTATACTTTGAGTTATACTTCATTGGAACAGCTGTAAGAAAGAAAAAAAAATGAAAGTGTAAATCTTACACTTTCTGTCTTCATTATGACAGTGTTGTACATGATGCCAGTTTTGCCCATTTACTGTTCACCTCTGGCACTGCTCTCCAGGACACTGCACCCTGTCAACAGCCCTTTCCCCTGATGGCCTACCATCACCACAACATGTTCAGGAGATACAGGGTTAGGAAAGTATTTCAGATTTTCACAAAGCTTTCTATTTAGAGTTTTTACAGACACACTAATTGACCACCCTGACAACAGCATTTACTTAAACAGTGTTCTTGAGCATCATCTTTAAGTTTAATGAATTTTAGTCATTGCTTTTTTTTTTGTTTTTTTTTTTTTTTTTTTGTAATTACTTGGAACATTCAGAAATGTGCCACTCTGAAAATGTAAACTTTTAGATTTCATTGTCATAAAATATATTTAATCCACTTTGTATTTACTTAGCTTAATGCAATGTGTTGTAACATTGTGTTGTAACATTGAATCCTTGAGCCTTGAACTCAGTTGCTCCAGTGAAGGGCCATCTCAGTAAACAGTGTGGCACCCCGCAGAGTGTGACTTTAGTGATTAAAGTACCAGAGCCATCTGCCTATGTGCCAATACCTGACAGTCAGGCCATGATGTGAGAGGCCTGCTCTCCCAAATCCTGAAGCTCTCATAGAGACACACGCATATGTCAAATACAACTCATTCAACTTCAGTCAGCCACTTTAAGCTAATGTACTACAGACACATAAAAGTGTGACAAGTGCTTTCCATTTCTTTTGGCTTTTTGCTTCCAGAGTCAAGTGAAGAGGAAAATATAACCTAAATTCAGATCAGCAGGATCGCACCATAAGCTCCTGTCTGTTCTTTTATAAAGTCGGGTGTAAAAGTGCTAACAAGCCCAGAAGGTGAGTAAACTGAGAGTGGCTAAGAAACACAACAACCATCTGCAATGCAGTTTCCTCTGCACCTCCCCCAGTTCACACGAGTCCCCACACAACTGTAAAACAGTTGGTTTTCCTTCTGTACATGCGAAAATGAGCCCATCGATGGAGCAGAGAGGTGATGTGAGCTCGGCCTGCCGTGAGCTATCGAGAGGTCGTCAGGTCACACACCCACCCACTCCTCATTTCCCAGGGTGCACTGCTGACATGGCACGGCTCAGGCCGCTGGTGGGCGTCACTGCTCAAGGTGAGCGTTGAGGTTACGACTTATCTTCATTATCTGCAACTTTCACTATTGCTCAGTCTATGAAATTCTGCTGTTGCAGAGTTTTCCAGTTGTCACATACACCAGAAACTTAGTACAGAGAATAAACCAACAAGACTGTGTTCTAGTAATCTAGTCTTTAAAATCCCCCTCTTGAAATACTAAGGTTATTGGGGTTCCACTTGATGTCTCTCTCTGCCACTGCCACTCTCTGTTTCACTTGGTGGTTACAGTGTTTTCTCTTTAGCAATTTTGTGGTTTTGTTTTTTCCCTCTTTTTTTTTTTTTTTAATCAAAAACCATAATAATTCCAGGATACTACAATCTACTATAATCACTAGCAAAATGTAAAAAACTGGAAATATGCCACATTCCACACCCTTCTCATGTACTATACATTTCCACAAACAAGATTAAAGGCTATAAAATCTATTAAAGCGTTTTTAACATATTGTTAAAATAAAATTTCTTGTGATCATCAAGTTGAACTTTATTTGGAAATGTAGCATTCTGCTTAAAGAACTTGTGGAGTATGTGACGCTGTGACTTTCCTGAGTGTATGTGCTTTTGGAGCTAAACAAAAGTCTGCACTCTAAATGATGAAAATTGGTTTAAGGGCTCACAACAAAATTGGCACCTTCCACTTTCCCCTCAATTGTTTCTGACACTTTTAAAAAGAGTCAATTTAGTCAATTCTCCTCCGCGTCTTGAGGGCAGTAGTTAGTTCACTGTCATGTATTATGAACACTGTTGAATGTGGGGTTGCATCAGCACATTGAATATAGTTGAGTTTTGGGTTGCATATTCTGTCTTTCAGTGGTACAGACCCTTCACACTGTGTCCGGTGGTAAGCTCGTGAGATAAACAGGGGACACAGAGCTGTTGTTGAGTGAGTCAAGTCCTCTGTTCTTGACGATGACTTTCTGTGCATCATCGCTGAGTCATCTTTTGTACAAATGGCCCAACAATTATTTTTATGTTAATTGACTGGGAATATGATAATGTTTATTTGTAAAATACAGGATTTTGTTCCTGGCACCACCCCTCTTTATGCATGTACATGTAAAGACTAAAATCTTCTAATCCCATATTCATTAAATAGTCTTTGGAGACATAATTTTGTCAATGATATTTTTGACAAAAACCAATGGACATAAATGGCTAAATGAACTAAAATAACTGATGATGATAAAAGTATTAGCCAAGAGAATGAAGCTCTCACTTTGCAATCACAAAGCCACGTGCAAACTCATATAATCCCCATGTCAAAAGAAAAGTTACATTAAAATTGTCAACATTTCAGTTTCTTGCACTTGATCAATACCAGAAACAAATAATCACTTCATCAATAAAAAATAAAAGTAAAGTAACTGTAGCACACAAATCTATGAGAAACAGTTCTTCCCACGCGGAGTCCGTGTCTGTCAAGAGCCAAAAGTTTGAGGCTGAAAGTACATATAGAGATACGAGTCCTAATTCGGCATATTCTTCTAGACGCACAGATGGAGCAAAGGTGAGGGGGTTTGGAGCAGACAGTGAGCATGTCGGACCTATGGATGTATATGTATGTGTAAGGAGAGAGAGGGAGTGCGGTAGGGCGGGCGAGCAGAAGTGTGAGTTTGTCTCAGTGAGAGCAGCTGTATAGAGGACACTGTGGGTGGAAGTGGTAGAGTCGTGGGTGAGCTCAGAGTTTGACTGCCAACCCTCGCTGCAGGTCTCACAAACTGCCCGTCACACACTATGCACTCCTAACACACTATATGGCACTGAGATCAATACTATAAAATACACTGATTACTGAGATTAACAAGTGATGCATGTAAGAATTAAAGGTGGAAGCACAGCTTTTTAATGCAGCGTCCTGTTGTAACACTTCCCATATCAGAGTTTGGGAATGGCCCAAAGAGAACCCTGGCATGTGACCCCTGTGGCTGGATAGAGGAAAGGCATATTATTTAGTCTGCCTTTTAGACTTTTATGACTGGCTGACTATGGGACAGGGGTTTTCCTTGCATGTCCATTTGAGCCCACATGCTTGTAGTCAATAGTAGGTTAGTTCCTTTTGCTGAGAGAACTTCTATGATAAATAATGAGTGGTGCATATCCTGAAATAGTCCGGTACCCCCTCCCTTGTCCCTGTGGTCCGCTCTTGTGAAGCGCCTGTCCAGCCGTAGCGATCCCCTCCCTGCTGCTTCCTCCGTTATGGTTAGCATGCTGGCTAAATCTGTAGCCGTGTGCCTGTAATTAGGCTGTGCCTTTGCTGGATTGAGTGCTACACACTGGTAGCTATAGACGATGCCAGGGCACTTGCACACTTAAACACAAGTGTTTTTAAGCAAGTTTTATCTTTAAAAGGGTACATCAGGACAGAGAGAGGTGAGTCCATTCTGCATAAAAAATTGAGCTCCATTTAATCAATACCAGATCTATAAAACTTGTGTCTTGGTGGTTTGTGGACTGTATTTGAACTATTTGAACCAAATGTTTGTCCTGATTATTAGCAGCTAAGCCCTTTCTCTAAATGTTACCACAGTCTGACTTTTTAACACATAATTTATCTAACGTGGTAAACCAAACCAATACTATCAGTGATGCCAATACAGTTTTAAAGAATTTTAACCATTCAAAATAGTTTCATAGTCTCCCACACACCAGAGTATGATTTGGTCCTTTATTGGACCTCCAGCCCATGACCCTCCCACTCTCCCCAGGGTCAACTGCCTGCCATCATTTCCCTCCAAAATGTCTTTTATCATTTCCACTTGTGCTCTCACCTTTTCCTCTGCTCAGTCCAATCCACCCAAACGTGTGGAGAGTGGAGTGGGCAGGTTGACTTGGCAACATTAACTCTACAGCTGTTAGAAGAGCTTTCACTTGGAGCTATATACAGTATTAGTGAAAAAAAAAAGGATAGAAAAAAGTTACCTAAGTGCACTGGCTCATGTAAAAGCACATCTATAAATGTACAATTTGTGTCTTTGATTAAATATTTTTATTTTCATTATTTTCCTCATCATAACATTATATCATATCATATATCAAAACATAATTCATTCATATTGTAGTTATTTTTAGTATGTTTAAGTGGCTGTGGCCTATCCTTGAATTTAGGCCTTAAAAACAGTAGACTCTCAGTCATTCAAGGAATGTTTATAGCAGCTAATTAGATGTTAGCTGTGTACAGTCTACATTTAATCTAAAGTATTTTTGTCCGATAATCAGGAAGTGTGCATCGGCATGCTAGTTGTTGTTAGCTTTACTGTGACAGCAAACTCCGCACTGGTCTCTGAGACTTGTGTAATCACGGTGAATAAAAAGGATGCTTGGAATGTATAAAGTGAGTGAAGAATAACTTTGGACCACTGCAAACTGTAAAAGCGACAGTAAACTTTAATAAATATACCCTAAAATAAAAGTTTGACTATTCCCATTCATAGCTCTTCATATTGTTACTCCATCACAGTGAAATGAGAGATTTCCTGTACTTGAGAGATGGTGTTGTCCCTCTCACTATAGCAGAGCCTGACTTGAGCTCTTGTGGCCTGTTGTCTGGGACAGCGGTCTGTGATTCCCTGTGGAGATGAAAGACACTGAGGCCCCTCATTTGTGTCAGCGTGTGGTTCCATCCAGGCTGCCAGGGTCGCTGTAGTCACATGCCCCGCCCGTCGCACGCCTATTTTAGCCGCTCTGAACTGCAAAACCCACAATCCTCCACTGACCAGCGCCCTCTCCTCACTGCTGCCCATAATCATCATGTGTATATTGATAGAGCGGGGTGATCATTATTATTGACCTAAAACAGTGATAACTACACTGGCGCAGCCCACAATCAACTTCTAACCCTACAACATGCCCTCCTCTTTTCCTACCTGTTCAAAAAACCGCTTCAGTAATAATAATGAATTATTTTGAGTTGAATTCACAGGGCGGTGGTAAGATTATGGCAGGGAGAGAAGTCTGGACATCCCCATGAACAGTGTCTGAGGAGGCTGTAAGAGCACACCTAGTTTTTTGAGTGTTGTACATTAAAACATAGCAAAAAATAAATAAAAATGTGTTCACTAGAATGCACTTAAAATAGGCTATATGAAAAATTATTTACTATGCCAACTACAGCATCTTTGTTTATGGTCTCATCTAGTCTGTGTTTCTCACTGTAAATTCTTGAGTGGTCACTGGTATGACAGGATAGCAGAACACATTGCTAATAAAAACAAAAACAAAAAACAATCAGTTCCAGGCTTACACATGGGTCTGTCATAGAAACACCTGTGCCGTGTGTCTATAATAGCTTAATTATATTCTCATTAAAACATACATGGTCTTAAAAATAGTTTCAGTATTCACAAGAAGGATTCAGTGTTCTACCAAATGTCTTTCTTTAGTTAGAATGTATATAATAAAATGTGCACTATTATCAAGGCTGAGAAAGGGAGGGATACTTTCATACTTGACAGTAAGTTTGAGCTGAATAAAATGCAAACATTCATTATCTGTTTGTGACCAGAGGCAAATTCGACTTGTGCATAAATCCACCACTTGACTCCCATGACCTTATTTTCTGCCTCGCTTCATAAGTGCACAGTATTCACAGAATCATCTCAAATACTGTGTTGCAAGTGCTCAAAATGGGGGCTGTAGTCAGGGACAATTGGCAGGCCACTAATGTAAGTGGGACAGTATCAGGGCAGTAGATTTTAGGGGTCCAGAAGTGGACCCTCTTTCTATTAATTTATATTAAAGGGGGGCCAATGTGAGGCTTCTTGCCATGGACCCCCAAATTTTTGTTGACAGGCCTGATTTCCATGATATTGAAAGTGTTACGGTTCAACAAAACAGTTCATTATACATGTACACTGATTCTTTTAATCATCAAATTCAATTTTCTATGGGCTTGGTAAATAAAAATAAAATAAGTTATTATTCATTTAGTTATGCCACTTTGGACCCGGTATTCTTTGTTGAACTCAGAAGCTCAAAATGCTCTGTTCCACTTTGTGATGTCATCAAGTGGCTATTTTAAAGTTAACAGCAATGTTTAGCCTCACTTGGACTGATTTACTCTACAATACACTAGCATAACCATATAAAATATTTAGTTTCACCTTCTATTCACCTTCTTTTGTGGCAAGATTGCCACAAAAGTCTACAATATCAAATAACAATATGTGAAGAAGTTTCAACGAGGCTAAAACAAACAACAGATGTAGCTACAAGTCAGTTCCAGGGCTGAAACTATTCAAAAGATTCTAGTGAAGATGTGTGGAATTTAAAAACACGGGGGATCGCTTCCTGTATCACCAGTCAATGACATCACAAGGTGGAACAGAGTGTTTTCAGTTTTAGAGAAGAACACAGCCTAAATATGCAGGATTTTTGTGATAAACGTGAGTGAATGAAACAAAATACAACTCCAGGTATGTTTGATGAGGAAACAACATTATAACATAGATTTTTTTTAAAAAGCGTAATATAGCCCCTTTAAGATCAAGCATTTTGTTTAGCTGATAGATACATTTAATTTGCCAAGGCCCCACTGTGAAACCCACACCAGTCAAACGGCAGGTATCAGGACAGGCTGATAACAGACATCCTAACCTTTAAAACTCTCTTTCTGTGCGGAGACGTCTCAATCCTACGCCACATACTGTCAGAGCAAACATCAGCACTGGACTGAAACAGCACGCCGCTAATAAGCATGCAAATATAGGCCAGCTGAAGGATGGGGACTTGAGGAAAACCTTACTATAAACACATTTCTAATGGTGTGAGTTTGTGTTTAATGTATCTGCGTTTATTGAATCATTGAATCTATTTTTCAGGGTACATTTTTAGAATATTTTGTATTTAATAAGGTATATCTAAATAGTCGAAATCTAGTAGTCATTAATCCCTACACAATTACATTTAAAAGGTGCATTGTGTAACTTTTCTGGTGGAAGATTTGTCAAATGCTTTTTTCCATGGAGATCTCATTGCTTTGTCTGGAATGTTTCACAGTATAGTATTAAACCTTTCTATTTTCATAGAGACCAGACCAAGTTACAGGTCACATTTGTGGAGAGGCAAGTCTGCTCACAGTCAGAGCGCCTGTTTTTCTAGGGATTTCTGAGCTATAAATCCACCTGTAATTGAATAAAGTACATCTGTTTAATGTCATACTGTGGAACATTTTAGACAAAGCAACATATCCACAGAAACAACCAGGTAACGGACCCCCAAACAAAAACTTACACAATGCACCCTTAGCTACAGCTATGAAGTTTTATTTTAGTAGATTTCTATTTTTACTTGAGTCGGCTATGTATGTTTTTCACTATGCCTGTGTAACACTATCCTAAAGTACAAATAGCTAGTACTCTTTCCATCTCTGATAAAACACCAAATAGTGCTTGTCTCTCAATGATGACATCTTTTCCCTTGCCCACCCGAATTTGTCCCACCCCCTCTTGTTGGGTCAGCTGGGCTCTGCGAGTGTGGGATGTTGCTGTGTGTATGAGGGAGAGGGAGGAGAAAAAAACTGTGTGAAAAGTGTGTAGGAGAGGCTAAAGAAAAACATTACATCCTGGCAACAGCGCTGTAGGGAGTGGAGGATGAGGAGGAGATTCTGGGAGGGGTGAGAGCATGGGTTCGGATGTGGAGGTTGGGGGTGTTGGGTGGGGGGCAGGGTGTGGTGGGGTATTCTCATGCAGAGGGTGGGGTGTTTGTGTGGCTGGAAACGGGACAGTAGAGTGGCTGGGTGGAGGCAGGAAGGGACTGGGGAAAGATGGGCACTACTGACGGCTCTCACATAACGCCCCTTGCTTTGTGTTACAGATCTTCTTTAACACTTCTTTGTAAAGTTAAAATGTGTTTGCTTATTAATATTGATTTAAAAACAAGAACATTATAAACAGTTAGAGGAATATTAATTAAACAACATCTACTGTATTCAGAA
This sequence comes from Taenioides sp. WSHXM2023, assembly GCA_029959045.1. NCBI lineage: Eukaryota > Metazoa > Chordata > Actinopteri > Gobiiformes > Gobiidae > Taenioides > Taenioides sp. WSHXM2023. The sequence continues at coordinate 27,596,689 of CM057085.1, forward strand.
ATTATTTAGTACTGGTATCTAATAATTCGTTTTTTGTTTTTAAACAATATTTTGACGTGTATTAGGTAGGCGACTGAGGTGGGAAGACAGGGGGTACACACTCAGCAATCGATTGGTTAAATGGTCACATGTATAGTGCTTACACATTCATATACCAGTGTACACAGACACTGGGGGAACGCAATCACAGCATTCATGTAAGAGCTGGAATCGCACCAAGTTGTGGGCCAGTGGATCTGACCTCACTATCAAAGGTGTTTATATGGGAAGCAGGATTCAAACCCCCAACCTCTGAATCAAATGGAGAGCACTGTACCAACCAAACTACTGCTGATCAAACTGGGAGTCAAACCCAATGATGAGGTGGTAACAGCATGGCTGAAGATCCCTGTTGTTCTTTTTTCTTGATGCATTACATATATCTACACCTAATATATTACATCATAATCATATCTCTTCTATTCCTCACAAAGACAATGGAGGAGAAAACGGGATGTTCTCTGAAAATAGTTATTTCATTTCCAGGAACATATATGATCAATTTGGCACTTAACAGTTAAAGGTGCATTGTGTAACTTTTCTGGTGGGAGGTCTGTCAACTACTTTTCTCCATGGAGATGTTATTGCGTTATCTGGAATATTTCACAGTATGATATTAAACCTTTCTATATTCATGAAGACCAAACCAGGCCAAGTTATAGGTCTGATTTGTGGAGAGGCAAGCCTGCTCACAGTCAGAATGCCTGTTGTTCTAGGTATATTTGAGCTATAAAACCACCTGTAATTGAATAAATGTAAAGTAGAGCTGTTTAATGTCATACTGTGGAACATTCCGTCCAAAGTAATAACATCTCCATGGAGAGATGTTACACCAGATGTTACACTGTACAACACCAGAAAAGTTGTACAGTGCACCTTTAAGAAAATATTACATAAGAAAATGTTAAGAAGGGCGGACAAATCTTTAGCGTGGGTGAAAAGGGTCTTCCATTAGCTGTGAATTGTGATTTCAAATCTTAGTTCAGGCTATATTTTACTGTGTTTAAAAATTAGAATACATGAAGCTGAAGACTATAAATTCAACCAGGAACACTGTATTTCCTGCCACCCATAAAACCCACCCTGCCACCCATAAACCCACCTATTGTAGCTGTAGCCCAATTACAGGCTGCTACCACGTTTCTCAACCAATCACCTTCAAAGGCATCCATTTAAAATCACTCTCTCCTCAGTGCATCATTATTTCAGCTTAGTGCCACAACTATTCCTTCCACAGATCTCCACACACAAAGGTCTACTGCCACCATCGACATCTAGCCCCTAGGTGAGATATTTTTCTCAGCAAATCTAAGCACCAAAGCCATTTAACAAACAATTCATCACCACTCATTTGTCTGTGTGGTTTAAGAATCTCTAAGGTTGAAACAAAAAGTGTTATGAGGAGCTGTGGTTTAGTTTGTTTAGAGTGTTCGCCCACCAAACCTGATAGTCAGTGGTTTCATCCCACCTCACGTCAGTCATCTCTAGTCACTCCAGTCAATACTACACACAGGACTTTAAAAATCTTCTTTATTCCCGCTTGTAATTGTATTTGTCTATGTAGTAATTTGATTTTTGTGAAACCTTTTGTCTAGTCATTTACAGAATTTTCATGTGATGCATGTGTCATTTCTTTTAATCCTCGATTTAAGTTTTCTGGCTCATCTCCTTATTGTAACCTGGGAAGAGCATGTTGAGCAGGTTCTGTGGTTTTTATGGTGTTTGTAATGGATTTCTACTGGCACGACATATGTGGTGTAAGCTGGTGTGCAAGTATGGAAAGTCACCTACACACCTAACTGGTCATCAACTGTCACCCACCTGATCATTGCTCAATTCTATGTGGAGTTTGTCTTGTTTAATCTGTGGCCTAGATACATACATTTATGTATTACTTATTGTCTGTATGGATGCAGCTGAACACCACATTCTTCCTTTTCCTTAGAGGGAGCAATACATTATTTGCCATCTGTTATTTGTCTGTCTGTCTCAACTAAAATGAACAGAAATAGATGGAATAGTGTCTATTACTGGTCCTGAATTTAAATTTTGGAGGTTGTCAGATAGGGTCAAAGAGGATGTGGATGAAGTAGGTGTGTGTGTATGCTAGGCTGTGGGTCATGAGCATCACTTTGAACAATGAACCTGAGAGCAATGTGCTGCAGCTGATGCTCCTCCTACATACACCTACACTCACCTTTAACCCCCTCCACTGTTATCTACATGAACCATGTTAACACTGGACTGGGTGAAAGACAAGCATGTCAAATATACACAGATCGAAGCACTTTCAATACAAGTTCAAAATAATATAAATGAATATAAGTGTATTTGTATTTGACAAGCATCTCTCTTGTTTGCGACAGATTCACTGGTGGGTTTGTGACACCCACTCCACAGGTGGCACCTTAAAGCAGCAGCAGCCTGTGGGTGTAGCACTGTCTTGTTGTTTAGTATCAGTCCTTTTGATGCTGTGCCAATCTAGGGCTAGCACCGAATAACTAATAACTTACATGTGATTAATTATCCATCTATTTATACAAAGAGTTTTGTAAACTCTTTTTAAATTATAGAATTAAAAAATTATAATTAACTGAAAAATAAATAAATAAATCTTAATTCAAGCTGTCGTTGATCTCCCTTAGAAATTTAGGTATTTGATTAATAAGAAAACTTGGGAGTCTTAAATAAATACGAACCCACTCCAAGTTAATCACCATATCTATTTATTTATATTTTAATAAGTTATAAACTTTACTTTAATTACATTGAATTTGATAACATATCCAAATCACTCCTTCATCCATGCTTTTTTCTGCCATAGGCCACATTTCGCAGCAGTCCACTGGAGACAGAAGCTTAATTTACCATTCACACTATGTCTCTTGATTCAACATTTTTCACACATTTTCACATGAATAATGTGAAATGTTAATATTATATTCATTCACATTTTCTTCAGTTTGGATGGTGTGAGAGGTAGGACAAAGCTCAAGGATGTGTGAAGATCATCGCCCTGTGCTTGACACCCAGAGTTTACAGGGCAGGGCCACTGTAATCCTAACTTACACCAACACACTGCAACATTTACTGGAGACAAGTATTCTTAGGGCCTGATTCAATGACGTCAAGAACGGGAAAACCCCATCTACATTTCAAAGTTTGACATATATACTGGAAGACACTGTGACTTTGTGTGGATCCATGCAGATTACTTTACCTTAAAAAATAACTAAAAAAAATAAACTCTTTCTTATTGGTGGATCACAAAAATATCAATCAATATTTCTTATTTTTTGCGTGTGTTGGGCAAGTTTCTTTTAGGAATGACCAAACTGGGTCAAAGGGTCATACAATCCCCAAATAATGTTATTGTTTGCATGGTATGGCATTAAACTTATCTATCTCCAGAGACATGTAGGTGACACCCCAAGTTACAACTCAGTTATAGGCAAGCCCACTCACAGTAAGACTGGTACTTCTGAGCGATTAAAACGCCAGTAAATGGATTAACTAGAAAAATAGATTTTAGGTTTAATGTCATTGCAATGAAGATTCCAGTAAAAACTATAACAGTTATATAGTTCACCTTGAAAAGGTCTCTTTTTCTTTTATCATGGTATCCTGAAATTGTGGCTAAAAACTGCTAATCTGAGAACCACGCATTCACCAGTAAGTATGCACTAAGGCATTGTCTAATGCAGGGGTCCCCAACCAGACTGGTACCGGGCCCAAGGGGAAATGTACTTTTTTTTTTTATAGGACTTTATCTATGTTTCATTACGAAAATATAGTGCTACTTAACTGGTAAATGACAAACATTAACAAATTATTAAAATTAAAAACAAAAAACCTACAGGGTTAATGGTTGGATGCCTTTTGCGCCGTTAATATTCGCTCCACACCCTTCCACCGGTTCCTGAAAAAAACATAAGTTTTAAAAAAAGGTTAGGGACTGCTAATATAATCCAAAACTACACCCTCTTATAACAAAGTTATTAAGTTGTATTATGGGAGCAGAATGACACAATTGTTCTTTCATTTGGCCAGGTACAAGTTTGTACAAAAACACACGCCCAGTCACCTGTAAGTCTGGATCTACCTCTCCTCCACTCCTCGCACTTTTGTTCATGGCCTGATAACCCTCCAACTCCTGTTTGGCACAGGGGAAGGAGTGGTACAAATATGTACAGCTGTATGGTGAATATTTGTTAAAAAAAAATCAACCTGTTCATGTTCTAGTAGCAATTTAGTCAATGAGATTAATTGCCAGCTCCTAATTAGCTGAATGTCTCTCCCCATTATGAATACGACGTGATTTGTACAGGTGTCTGTACGCGTTACTTCAGTTAAGGTTTGGCCCTAAGTGTAATCTAATGTAATGTCACTCCCCTCCCCTAAGCACAGGTGGACTGCCGGGAACGCTGCCAAATAGTTTTGGTTTAGAGGGAGGGAGGGGTGTTGGCTGAGGCCGGTGGGTGTAGCACTTTTGTTTTGTTGTGTTACTTAGATAATCACTTCGCGGAACGGTACCTTTTCACTCCCCATCACTGACACACCTTCAGAGCAAATTCAGTTTCTCATGTGCAGATCTAGCTCACTTGCACAAGGCTGCCACTGCTCCAGCTTCCTGACAGGGACTGGTGCACAGGAAAAGAAACTGAAATCAAAACTCCTCCAAAAGGTCAGTTACACATCATCCTCCTCTTTTTACTTTTTTCATTCACTTTTGGCTTTTTTCTGTCTCAAAGAAATGGTTATTTTTGTTTGTTGTGGTCTGAAATTAGGCAAAAGCTGCATGTGGGTCCCAAATTATTCTAAAGAATGGTAACCTTTGGTAAAGTTTGTGCCTCTTTGGTACAAAGTAACAGAGTCTATACAGCAAGAGCTGTCTGTTGTTTCTACTGAAAATGTTACAACACACGTGCACAGCCTCCTCCTCCTCCACCTACCAGCCACACAGTGTATAAGGAGCAGGCTAGATTTGTTTTTATTTGACTGCATCTAGTATAAGCATAAACAAAAAGTTAATGGTGACAGTGTATTTGCATGTAGCAGTTTCAAACTATAGAGTCATCTCTGTGTGTAATGTGTATACAGTACATATTTTAAAAGTACACTATGTAACTTGTCAGGTGGAAATCCGCCATCTGTTTGTCTCCATTAGGATGTTATGCTTTGCCTAGAATGTTCAAGAGAATGGCATAACACCTATCTATCTTCATGCAGTAGGTGACGCTTCATGCAACCAAACCATGTTAGAGGGGAACGAGGTGAGGCCACTCGTAGTAAGAATGCATGATTTTGAAGGCATTTTTAGGAATATAAATACCTGTAATTGAATAAATACAAAAAAGTCACCACGTGCACCTTTAAAGTACTGGGGCAAAGAAATTTAAAGTACATGGCTGATACAACTAAATACACATAGCAACATTTTTCCAAATGTTGGAATTTTTACAGCATAGTGGCATAGTGGTAAGCACTATACCTTAAAGTAAATAATGGTAAGGCTTGTCATATGCATCCGCTATTATTATAAACATAAAACGCAAAACTTCAAGACCCCAATGTATGTGCGCACTTTTCCTTGTTTCAGTGAGGGTTAGATGGGGATAAGACTGAGAAGCACAAGCACCACACCTACAGGCTCCACGCCCTGACAAGAGCCCTATTCTGCCCGTCTCTCTCAGATTATCTCAATTCAACTTGATCTCACTGCTCTTTTGTTATTCACCTTTCTTACACAGTGTTGTACAAACATAGTTTGCAGCAGATTTCATTCATGTTTACTTAGTTTGATATAATTAAAAAACACCCCCACACCTCCCCTTTAAGTCAGTGAGGAGCAGCAATTTATAGAAGAAGATATAACATTGATGCTTTGGGTTATTTCATGGGTATTGTCTTAAAATATTTTTGTGCCTATATTATGTGTGACCTGTTAGAGTCTGGTAAGGTTTACACTGAAGATGTGTAAACCTTACCAATGTGTTCATTAATGAGGCTGACAGAGTGAATGAGTCCACACGCCTTCTCCCACCTGACATCATGTGACTATGTGTGTGTATGTGGCCGAATCCTCACACAAATCTGTCACACAATGTTGTCTTGTCACTACTGAGTAAAATCCGAGTTACTATCAGTTTAAAGGTGAAAAAACCCTGTGATCTCAAGGGCTCCTAGGTGCCAGTATGTTAAAGCTATGATGTCGTGTTGAGCCCTGTCCGTGAGTAGGGCTGCTGCCTCCCCCAGAGCGGCTGGTGCAGGTTGTGTGTAGAAGGGTGAGCTCGCTGGGTGAGTGAGTGAGTGAGTAAGCCGCCCTCACACATGAATAGAGGAGGGAGGAGGCTTGAAGAGGCTGCTGTGGGTGGGAGGCCCGAGCCCTGCCAAAAAAGCTCCTTCTGTGGGCTCTGTGTTTGTTGCGCTCCTCACAAAACGCTGTGTCTTGGCACAAACGACAGAGCGCCAGGCAGCACCAGCCTCTCCGCCAGGTCGACTCGGTGCCACACGCTGGCTTTGGAAAACTTACACTTTCTTACTGCTACCACCAATGTACCAATGTATCCATCTATATCTATGGATTATTCTGTTGGCACTATTTTATATTGTCAATCTCTGTATTCTACCCACAATTATCTTTTTTTCTTTTTCTGTGCAACAGTTTCGTTTTACCGTCAAATTAAGCAAGCACCTATGCTCAAAGCAAATGCCACAACAGCTTTTTGTGATCATGTTATGTGAAGTCAGAAACATTTCTGACAAACACATCTGTTTCTGACAAACACTGGTTTGTTAATCACTGTATTTTTTTGCAAATACTCTAATACTGTAATTAAATAGTAATAATAATCACAGTAATAATAAATACATAAAAAGATTTATTTTTATATGCTACCTGTAATTATAAATAAGCCTTCACTTTGTAACCATTAGCAACCTTTCCTTCTTGGCCCAGTGAAGTAACTCTATGTATTTGCGATAGCCATAGTTTGACTAACAGGCTTACATATAACTAAATGTATATGTATATAAAAAATAGTGCAATATGTTAATATGTAGTGCACTGTCAAATGCCAATCAGCATGAGGGAGTAGATGAAGGGAAGAAGAAAAGAAAAAAAAAAAACTGCATGATTTTATAATGTCTGAGAGAAAAGATCTGGGTTGAATAAGTGGGTCCACCCACCTGTGTGTGAGAGGCAGCACAGAGAACACAGGCCCGCCTGGCAGTTTTAGAGACATGAGTGTGTGGGTTCGGCTAGTTGGCCTGCTTATGCTATCTAATCACTGGGAGAGAAAGGAGAGCAGCGAGCCTTGATCCACCCACCTACCCCAGACAAACAGCGGTTAGCCAAATAAGTACTAGATGTGGTTGCCTCCAGCGTGGGGCCGCACATGGGGGAGCAGATACAAAGTGACAGAGTCTGCAGGTAACAGACATTCAGGACAATTATGTCTCATTCTGTGCTGGGGAGGAAGAGAGATGTGTCAATCTGGAAGTAAAGAGCAGGTCACGACGGAGGAAAGTGTGCGCCTGTGAGTGGCACTGCAGAACAAGTTGGACATAATGCAGGTTTTCAAGCCAAAGTTAGGGGAGATCATTGACTAGTTTAACTTTAATTAGCCAAATTTGTTTTAACCCGAGGCAATGAACAGATAAATAATGGATTTTTTCATGAAAGTGGCACATTCTCAAATCAGGCAACAAAACATTCATGCAGCAATGCAATTTTAAGCAGAAAGACCTTATTAACACTCCCAATTTGTCATTTTTGGAGATGCTAGTCCGTTGCACATTTCCTACCTGTGATACCTGAGTGGGCGGGTGTGATGGGGATGAGGACGGGCGGATGGCTGTGTCCTGATCATGTATTTGTGCGTGTGGCTGAAGCACTGCACGTGTGTGTTCGTATGTAGTGTGCTTCATGACAGGCATCTGTCTCCCCTGCCCTGCAGCCTGACTGCTTTTAATTAGGAGGTGCCAGAGCGCCGCGGGCTCTGCTCCGACACACACACACACACATACATACACACACACACGACCGGAGGGCAGACACAGGCTGTCCCACCAAGGCTGGCCTCTCCTCGTTATCACCACCAGGAGGTGTCCTCAATCACCCACGACCCTCCACGCTAAAGCTCACACCAGACTGACCAGACCCATCCAGGCCCAACACATACAAGCTCTGAGCGGACACGGAGGTCTTAGGGGCTCACGCTAGCCTGGCCAACCAAGACTAATCTACAAAGATAGTCAGGGAGATTGTCTTATTTCCCTAGTTCTAATAAGCCTGAATAACATGCGGGCTAATCAGATAAATGCATGGTCTTTTCATATGAAAATAACATGGCCCCTTACAAAAAATATGCTTGAAATTAACAAGTATCACACAGAGGAAGGAGAACAGCACAAAGTAGCACAAACAATGGGCAAAGCACTGCTATTTAGAGGTGAGAGAAAACGTATATATTTTGTTCTGAATGAAAAGCAGATATTTGTGAGGAAATGTCTTTCGTATTAGAGGGACGGTAGCAGTGCTGTGATTCGTTCACAAAAACTTGTTCGGACAAATGATTAACTATGAGCAAGGCCCCAGATCCTGCATTCTAACAGTGGTTAAGCTTAGGTAGTAGAGTATTCGTCTTACCACCCGGAAGGCTGCGCCGTTGGACCTTAGTATGAATGTGGTGTTTATGGTAGGATATTGGATGCCATGTCTGTCAGTACGCTCCACGGCTGCTGTGGCAACAGTGAGTGTGGGACGTGTACAATGCAACATAAAGAAAATAAGTTTATAGCCCTAATTGAAAATATTCCATGACAATAATTCCATCACTTTACCAATGAAATGCCCAAAATTACATGAAATGTCATATTGTTTAAAATGGACTAGGACAGGACTGAAACCCCCTTCCTCAGACACAGAAATATTCACATACAAAGTGCAGGTCTATAATGAAGTAGCTCTTTGAACAGTTCTGATTGCTATGGATAGAAAATGCAGTAGCTCTGACATACCAGCAGTAGTGTACAGGTCTGGCCTTGGACAGGAGGAGACCTGGGAGGAGGCTTACGGTAGTAGGATCAGCTCAGTGCCTCTCTTTCCTGTCAGATGCATCTCTCACAACAGTCCCACCTGCTGAAAAGTACAATAGTTATTAAACCTAATTCACAAAGGGAGGACCCTATCAGTTACATGCAAAACTGTTTATGGTTGTTTCATTTATTCATAATATAACATAAAATTATCAAAAATACATTGGCTTTCATAAATGTTCAGCATACAGGATAAAAAAAATGCTTTTTTGCAGTGTGTTTTAAGTATTTATATCAGCTGCTGTGCAAAATAGTTTGAAAAGCAAATATATAACATGTCAAGTGTGCTTTAACTGTGGGCAGAGCATTTACAGCCTTTGAATCAAATCCTTTTTTACCAAGAATGCCATTGTACTAACAAGAGCTTTAAATCAACTGACTGAATGATAGACTGCAGCCAGAAACATTTCTAAATTAAATAGTCTATATGTGAAAGGAATCGTGCACATGGAGGAGCATAGCCCAGTGACAGTTGGGTTGCTGAATCACAAAGCTTCAGTATAAATGTCTTGATCTCAAGGCTAACACCGGAGCAAAGTAAAAAAAATAAAATAAAATAATGTTTGGCTTTAATGCCTTTGAAAAGAAAAAAAAAAAAGAATTGAGAGACAGTGGCAGTTTGCAGCAGCTGCCATTGTTATGTTTCTTTATATACTGGAAATGCTTTATTCTTTCGTCCTGTCTTCTGTCCAAAACAACTGCTAATGAACTCCACATCCTCGATACAGTGTTTATAAACCTTATACTGTCTCCTATCTATCTAATTTGATCTAGGGACAACACTGACTACAGTGGACAAGCACTGAACGTGGACCAGTTAATTTGCTGTAACAATTTTAGGTGGCATATGACAGGTTTATTAATGATTACTTTGTTTGCTGGGATAGTACCAGTGGAAAATATTTATCATAGTTTTACATGAGTCAAGTGACTTGAGCTTGTGAAGAAATGATGAAAAATCAGACTTGAAAATTACTGTAATTAGTGCAGTATTATAAATACAAATAGCTCTATCTAAGTCATCAATATAGAAAAATCCATCCAGTGCAGAGTAATTTGATGTGCAAGGAACAGACTTTTCTGACAATATAAATATTAATTTAAAAAAAAGTGTGTTTTCATACATTTTATTTATAACTATAACATAACTATTGTGTAAATTAAACAAGCTTTAGACCTTGTACAGTATAGCTGCTAAGTAATAGTGACGAAATTACCACTCTGTAAGTCACATTTGCTTCCTGTGTCTTACCAGGAAATAAAAATACAAACTTCAACAAAATTGTCAAGCAAGGGTAGACTAGGTAAACTCTTAAATACAATTATGTTAAGAACATTTTAGTGAAACTGTAGTAGTCTAACCACATGCACTTAGAATAAAGAAAATGTGGCAGAAAAAATCAACCAAATTTGAACCACTAGAAGAAGATTAGTTGTAGCCTCACTGCCCTGTGACATGTGGTCCTATACTACTCCTCACAGATCAAGTCCTTATAGGCCGTGTTATGTACTGTTTCTGTCTTTACATGCATGCTGGGTACACCAAATTCGTCGTGATATCAACTTGATCTAATGACTGTTCACACCCCAACCCCCTCTACAGCTCCAATCTGGTGGCCTCGCACGCGGAGCACTCAGGGCCCAGCAGGTGTCGGTAAACAGGTACTAGCACATGCCAAACAGAGAGACAGACTGACAGAGGGACAGACAGCAAAAACAGATGACTCGTACTCAGCTCAGGGCTACATGTGCAGCTCCTATGTGTGACTGAGTGAAATGTGCACTTATGATGGAAAGAGGACAGGGAAAAAGAAAAGAAGAATAGTTTTAAATTTTAATTGAATCAAATTAATCATATTAATGAATGCAATGGTTTGTTATAGAGCTGGGTGATAAGACAAAATCATTATTATTATTATTTTTTCTATTTTTTTTATTTTTATTTCCTTGATTAATCATGATTTTTGTTTTGATTTACTTTTTACTAATAAAAACAAAATGGCTTTCAATACTAATTTCCCTAAAATAATTTAGGCTTTTTAGTGACAGGATTGGCAGTAGATCTCTCGATTAAAAAGACGCAAGCTAATTATAGGCTATTAGAATAGATTTTTACTATTTGTATTTTGTAGGAGTGGGATGAGATAGAATTCCCACAAGACGAGACAAGACATGAGACTAGGTCCACGAGACAAGACAATATTTTGACATAATTTTATTAAATACATTTAGTGATTCAATTCACAATTTTGGCTCTTACAATTTTTAAAATGTATTTTATTGAATACTTTTGCAGTTGTTGTAACACTGTTTTTGGAGCTATAGCTTCTGAAAAACACCAGCGTTTAACCCTTTTTGATCTAATCCAAAAGCAAACATGGGGGAAAGATATTTTTTATATATTTGATCTTGCAAGATCTTGTATTTTGCAGTTGTACATACAGATCGTTGTTCCTGATCCAGCTTTACTCTCTTTCCTTCTCTCTTTCTTTTTGTCTCAATAAACCTATAGAACTGTGGTTTGGAGTTGGGGGTATTTGCTGTGAGTAAGACACAATAGTTATTGATTAAAACCTTGATATGGTAAATTACCAAAAATACATATATTAAAAGTCTGCCAATGCAAACCAAGTATGATATTTTATGTTTAACTCTGTTTAAAAAAATAGGATGTACAGGTACCACTTTCAGCAAGTTGCTATGGCTGCAGTGACGTGTTTAGCATAGATGGACCACGGTACAGTATAGCAAGTGTTGTTTTCTGGCCGTCTGGCTGAGCTATGAGCAGTTAGTGGCTGACCCTGTTTATATATACGGGATGCCAAAATGAGTTGGCTTGGCCTCTCACCCTGCACAAAACAGTGTAAACCACGAGGGCTCGAGCTGCGGTCAACTTTGGTCCCTGTTTTCCCCCGAGAGAAGTGGGCATAGTCGTCTGCCCTAAGCTCTGATGTTCACTTGTTTGTGTAAGTTAGCTGCTTGCTGCGTAAAGCTGTGATTGTCAGGTTACATTTATATATACACACACAAATATTTTGGTTCAGATTGGAAGGTCTGCTAACCACTGGGCAAACAATGGTTGTCTGAGTGTACTACCTTTATGAATGAATGTATGTGCAGGTTTGATTCTGTGATTTTTAACTTGGTATCTTAAGGACAATATCATGTAAACCTTCCTCTCCAACTCAGTGCACCCAAAGATTTTGATTACCATGCAAACTTATCAGAAGAAAGACTTCCTGTTGTGGGTACCTCATTTAAATAAGGGTGTGGTTTATTGATGTCATGCAGGAAGTTTTCACCCAGATGAGATGTACATTTGGTTTGAAAATGTGACTCACTTTATTCTTTCAGTCTCACTCCTTCTAGGCCACAAACAAACTCAGTTACTGTGTAGATGTCTCATATAAATGAATTAATAATAGCATCAACTGTTCCCTTACTTAGACATTTTTGGACTCAGAACTAAACTTATCTACCATCTACGGATGTGTGTTGTTCAACCAGGATTTTAAAACTTCATCAAGGAATTCTTGATCTCTCTGACACAGTTGTCATCATATGATTTCTAGTTTTAATATTGCAGTACTGAGAGGCATCTTCTTACTTTTGAAGTTTAACAATTTATTACAATAATAACGACAACTACAACAATAACTACCAGTCCTTCTATAACTTCCACCAACCAAGAGGCTTGTGTAGGTAAAGGGGAATATGTATGAGAAGAAATGTCTGCCAGATAAGCCATGCAACTAACCACTACAATCACTCTTGACTTCCAAGAGGTTAAGAAAGATATGCTGGAACTGAAACTAAATGTGATCAATTAGTTAGAACTTAATAAACACACTTTAAAGTTTCAGTACCTCCTAAAAGTCAGTGATAAATCTAAAAGTTTCTTAGCTTTGTGCATCTCATCTTTGGGCAGTGGAGGAGCACAAAATAGCCTTACCAACTTTTCTCTCCCATTTCCATTTTTACCCTCCCTCCGTCTCCCCAAACAACCCCTTGGAGTTTCTTTCTCCCCGTTTCCTTTATACCAAAAAAATCCACCAGAACACAACTAAAAATTCATTTTGTCTGACCCAAATCAGAGGGTGTCTGCGCCATGGGCTTATTACACAGTGCGCTTAAACTTGTGTTGTGGAGGAGGATGGGGTATTATTATCTTTGAGCTACCCACCCTGCTATAAAAACTAGTGGTGCGACATCTCCCCAGCGCAGAGCTGCTGCTGCCCTCCCTCCCTTCTTCCTCTCACTCACTCGCGGCTCGTGCCTCATGAGCCACACACAACAAGGAGCGCTCAGTCGAAACTCTACAACCCTGAGACAGACCAAAACAAGCGGAGCCACCTGCCTCCTGGATACCCCCCTCTGGGCTCTACCTTCTGCTTTTTATGAATGGGGCATAGCTGAGTCCAGTGTGAGAAGCTTGTGACTGGAGTGACCATCCGCCGGCACTGACTGACAGACAAAGACAGAATCAGCTGGGTTTCAATTAGAAAAGGAAATGGTGAGAGGTCAAACGGAGAGCAGTGGAGAAGCCTCCTAGAGGACTGGACTTACAGAGACACGTGAGGGGAATCAGCAAAGTCAAGGTGAGGTGAGCGCAGCCTGTTGAAAGCTGTGGAATGCTGGGCTAAACGTATCAAGACATGTGTGGATGAAATTTGAATGCCAGAGTTTGGGAGTGCGCACAATGGTGTACAGGTCATGAACTTGAAATTTAGAATTTTTCAATTATTCATACGCATTCTGACACTGAAAAACTAGTTCTAAAAGTTAGAAACTTTGTCTAATAATGTACTCTTGTTTTAGCAGCAAATCGTCAGTGTGACAAAAGACACTGATAAAATTGTATCTAAGTAAATATATGTGAAGAATATATATTGTATTTTAGACTAATTTTTAAAATACATTCCACAAAATATTAACATTGTGCTAAGATTGCTAAGTCCTCGTCAAAATAGTACAGCGCAAAGTTTTAAGTATCTATAAGTATAAAATGAAGAGTGTAGTTAAGTATATTATAATACATGGAAAAGAACTTCATCAGTGTTAGACTGTATTTATGAGAGTGGCCTCAATAATAAAAACATGTTTGGGATTTCAGCTCAAGCTCTAAATGATTACTTACTGCTGGTGTGTTATCATTCAGCTTATAGACATTTTACCTCATGTTGTTACCAAATTTCCAGAAGAAAACTATGTTGTGTTTTTCAGATGTAATTACACATGCACTAAAATCAAAATATCAGTCATTAAGTGAAGTCAAAATATTTTTCTCAATGTAATAATTTATATAAATTATCTCCGTATGTAAAACATCTATTAAGGACAAGGATAATAAGGTTTGCTCAGATATTTAGCTTTATGTAATGTGTGATTTAAAACAAGGATTTGTATATTTATAATTGCACAAATATTAAAAAACAAAAAATTTTTTGCAGCATTCTGAAGCTTGATTCTGTGCGTAAAAAAAAGTTAAATTTGAATCTATGGATATTGCATTTACTATTGTGACAGAATCACAGTGAGAAAAAAAAAATACTATGTTATAGAAAAATACTGTATTTAAGACTAATGTAGTAGTAAAGTTAAAACTTTTGTTTACTTTGTGGGGAGAGAGATAATGATGTGTAGCTGTGGGCCGCCCTGGAGGCTCCAGAGATGATACTTTAAAAGGCCTCGCAGGTAAATTGGCCCCAGTTCTCCGAGGGCATGGGGTCCTAGATACTAATAGTAATGATTACAAATGTGCATTTTTAGAAACGAGAAAGTTAATAGAATAAAAATAATAGAATGATTAAGTTCCCTCTTAAAACAGAGTCTGAATGAGAGAAAATGATTTCTATTACAAGTGAAAAAAAATTTGACTTTTCCTTTTTTGGACATCTGATAACACAGACACATACATTTTTACTATACGCATTCAGTGTCACTTTTGAGATGATGAGCAAATCTCAGTATGCTACAACATGCTGCAGAAACTGTGCAGTTAAATGCTGCAATTTGGCCATGACATTGCACTATGATTATTATAGAGATTGATATACTCAGCTTTTACTCCACTAACTGACAGCAATTAAATTTAACTTTGGCTATTAGTCCTATATGACCCAGACAGTTGTTCTCAATGTAAGAAAATAATTTAAAAAAAGTATGCTCAGCACACAGTTGCACTGTTCCATAGCAGATAATGGACTAGTGCACACGGCCTCAAATGAATGTCTCCTCCTAATAAGGGTCTGAATCTCGCCTGTCAATACTCTAAATTATTGGCCATGCAATTGTGGGCGTGTGACAGCTGTTTAGCAGGTGTTTGCAATGGGCAGTGGGTGACAGGGCCAAACTTTGGAGGATGGTGATTTAGCATGTGGGTCAGGTGCATGCGGTGCTCTGACAGGGATAAACTAGCTTTAGCTGTTACGGCTTACAGGCCAAATGAGTGTCTGTCTCTGACAAGGGCTGAGATGGACATTAGCTACTGATTTGTGGCCTGAGCGGTCAAGGCTGGGGACGAGGTAGCCCTGCACTTGGGGCATAATGATCTAGCTGCAAAGGGAGGAGTGCACCTCAATTATTAGGGAGAGGAGCAGGGCGCTGCTGCCCGCCTGTGGCTCTGACCCCAAATCTAGTTCCCGGGCAAAAGAGGACACTGAATAGAGGTGACACATAATTTGGGGTGGGAGTGCTGAGTTGAAAGTGTTGCTGACTAAGTGCTGCATGAGAGAAGACAGAGCCAGAGCAGGCGACGAGGCAGACCATTGTTACTGGTCACTTTCATATCTGAGCTTGTACACATGCTGGTCATACCTTTACAGAAGAGGAACAACTTTTATCTAACATTCAAATAACAGTCAGTTAAATTCAACAAAAAATATAAAGAGCAGCTGGTCATGGCCTGTCTAACAACACCCCGCCCTGACTGAGGGTTGGGTAGGTGGGTGTGTAAATAGTTAAGTGTTGTTTGGCTGACGAAATGTCGCTCCAGGTCCTTGTGGTGGGAATGCCGTGCCCTCCTCCTCCCTCCCTGTCTATGTGGCACATCCTTCTTAGATCCTCTCCATGCTATAATTAAGGGGCAGGCCGCTGTAAGAGCTCATAGTGGCGAGCAAATAGTGGGAACCAGGATAGAGGGGGTGTGGTCCTGCTGGGCCACTGGTCTAGCAAACAGCAACGGCAGCAAGTGTTATAGAGTGGGTGGGATGAGAGTTAGTGGGTCCTACCAGCCCTCATACACTCTTTCTTATCCCCTGTTGTTCCAAGATTGGTGCTATTGTTTGTCTTGGCAGCTTCTTATAGGGAGGGGCCCCTGCACTGATGTTTGTGCAACCTGTTCGGGAAGTTTTAGGGCCATCTGATCTCTGGCTGAAGATTCTCCCACCTTCGTCAGGGTTTTGCAGTATATGGCTGTGATGTGAGATATTAAGAGTGTCTATTTTTTGTGGACCCATTGAGTTTTATGAAGGGTCTCAAAATTCTAGTACATACTAAGATATTTAGATGGTCAAGGTAGAAATCAAAACATTTGCAGTAACTGTCACTGTTTTAATCATATTTATTAGCTTCCATTGTACCTATCACTTCAAAACAAAGTTTGGTCTTCAGCCTGTAGGCTCCCACTGCCTCATATAAAGATATCTTAATTATGTCCATTCTGCATCAATGGCATGAACATAGCAACCGTTACCTAGCAACAGAGCAGACAAGAATAAACTACATGTAAGATTGGTATCTGAGATGTATACCTGCAGGTGAACTAAAGAATTTTCTAGATTCATGTATTCTTTATTTTTTATGGAATCTATTCTAGTGTAAAAACTCTTTGGGTGTATGAGTTTGTGTGCAGCTGTGTGGTTTCTTACCCTGGCCCATTTCGAGTCAACAATGCAGCTTGTGGCCAGTGGGACCGGCTTCAAAGTATTTATCTACACATGCCTTAGGTGACCACCAAGTGTGGACTGCGAATTGGGAGCTCTATTCATAGATGCGAATGAATGAGCACTTTGCCAAAGGAGGTTTTATCGCCGTAAACAACAGCGCAGTGAATCAACAGGTAGTAGTCCAGCTATGGAAGTGAGAGAAGATAGAAAAGTCAGATTTGCCTTATTAAAACACAGAGTTCATATGAAGTCTTTATAATAAGGGAAAAGTGTGTTCTAAGCATTTTCACAGGATGCAACTTCTTGCATTGGTACAATCTGACCTGTTTTAGTTTTCTTGCCACTTGACACACTACATGGTTCACACATCACTGCATTGGACCCCTAAAAAGTACAAACAAAAACAATTATAATCTTCTATTATCAAAAATATAAATATACAAATATGTCAAATCTATTATTAAAGCTTATATAGTATTCATAAAATCAATATATAATATATGCATTTCACCACTGTCAAAACTATATTATTAAATTATTATAATATATAATTATATTATTAAATTATTTTGCCCTACACGCCAGAGGTGTAACAGACAGCAAGTAAGTATTAAACTATACTGTCTTCAGTATTTTAATTTACAGCCTGTGTTCTCATCACCTCGATAACAATTGCAACACTTTCCTACAAGCAAAGTGCTTGCACATTGGAGAATAAATATTAGCCCAAGCGATGTTTGCTCAGGCATGCTGTATTTACCACTTGTTGCCTTTACTGCACAGATGGCACACCAACAAGCAAGCCCACAGTATATTTTAATAAAGCCAAACTGTCACTCATTGTGGTAGAACTATTGCAGTTAAGAAATATCAATGAACAAAAAAGTAAATTAGTTCTAAGATATCCAGCTGTTACGTTACTCCTCACCAATTCGGGTGCAACAATTTTACAACATATTTTAAAACCCTTTTTAGCCTTTTCTCAATCATAGCTTAAATATGATGTGACAATTTATCGTAATGTAAAAGGAAACCAAGGTCATGCTGAAATGTTCCCTTTATGAGCAAATAGCTGTTCTTAATTTAATATACTGAATATACTGAAAGACGGTCAAAGATTATTTCTATTGAAATGGTTTTGTAGAATGACACAGTTAATAACCTATTTTACACAACTGACATATGCATATATGTCAGATTTTGACAATATGTTGTAATATTATAATACATAATTGTATATAGGCTATAATAGATTATAGTCTAATGCACATTTAGTGATATGTGTGCCATTGGTATGTAGTTGTGCTATTGCCCACAAAGATGTTGTTTTTACTAAGCTATTCTCATGTTTCTATCCAGTGACCCATCCATATTGACCACGCCATGGTGCACCACAGAGAGGAGGACTTGATTGGGATCCCTTTCCCGAATCACAGCACTGATGTCCTGTGCAGCCTGAATGAGCAGCGGAGGGACGGGCTGCTGTGTGACGTGGTGCTCATTGTACAAGACCAGGAATACCGCACCCATCGCTCTGTCCTGGCAGCCTGCAGTCAGTACTTCAAGAAACTCTTCACCGTGGCAACTACAGATGGCGTAGAGCCGCACCATGCCGCGGCTGTGTATGAAATCGATTTTGTGGCCCCAGATTCCCTCACTGCCATCCTGGACTTTGCCTACACCTCAACCCTGACCATCACAGCCTCCAACGTCAAAGAGATCCTCAATGCGGCGCAGATGCTGGAGATCCCATGCATCATCAATGTGTGCCTGGAGATCATGGACAGTGGAGGTGGTGGAGTAAGAGAGGAGGAAGAGGAGGAGGATGAAGAGGAGGCAGAGGAAGACGAAGAGGAGGACGAGGAGGAGGAAGATGAGGACATAGGCTCGAGGAAAGATGAGCAGGATGAAGATGACGATGTGAGTGACCGGTCTGTGAGGTCATCAGAGAGTCGGGGGGAGCAGACACCATCGGGAACAGGCTCCTCGCCCCCTCCCACCACCTCCTCCTCCTACCAGCCAAACCTACAATCACCGCCTTCTCAGTCTCCGGACAACATCACGGGCAAACAGGTATAGCTTGAATATATTTGAATCAAATTGAAGAAAAATATGACAAGGTAGCATTCAATTTCATATATAAATAACACAATACTCTACATAGCAAAAGGAGAAATTTAATTTGTCAACTGGACAGAGTTTATTTGGTCGAATACGTTTCGCAGCTCATCCGAGCTGCTTCTTCAGTTCTGAAACGTATTCGACCAAATAAACTCTGTCCAGTTGACAAATTAAATTTCTCCTTTTGCTATGGATTCTACCTGGACGACTGAGGGATTCTACACACAATACTCTACACTTTAGAGCATTAGACACATAATAGAAGCAGCTTTATAGAATTATGGGTTAGAGTGTACTAGACTGCCCAGAAACGAGTCAGAACTAAAACTAGTATTGAAACTAGATTGTAGTATATTCAAAAACAAATACTATTCGATACTGAAAAAGAAAACATAAATGAGACAGATTTTCTGAATCATTTTAGAATGGTCCATATCTAGCACATAGCACATAGTTATATTTATGACACTATTTCATGATATTTTGCATTGAAAATCATTCTATGTGTCTTTTTTTTAAAATTAGAATTCTATTACTGAAATCAGTATCAAGTATTGAGCCTTTTTCTTAGAATAAAACTGTGAATTCAACTTTTTGTATCGTGAGAAAACTATTGCAGACTCTAGACATCAACACTCCTTAACAAGCAACACTCCTTAACAAGAGGCTTTAAAATCTTGGTATAATAAAAATAAAAGAAAAAGATACTTTTTGTAGGACTATCATCCTAACTTCAAAGAATATATTTTTTATATAGTGTATAGCATGACTACGACTGTTGTCATACGCTAGACTATACGCTGTTATTCATAAGTTTCAGCATCCTGTTATCTGCAATATTTTGAGGACATTTTTCCATTCAAAATGAGTAATAGTAATAGTAAATAGCAACATAGAGGAAAAAACATAATCTAAAAAACACTGTTTTAAGATACTAAAAGAACTAACATGTTGGTAAAAAAAAAACATACCAATTCTTTCTCCGGTTATTTGATTTCAGGAGAGTTTAGAAAGCCGCACGCTGAAAGACTTCTCCATTGAATCTCTGCTTCAGGAGGGACTGTACCCTCGCATGCCCACACTGGACAGGAGGCCTCACCTCTCCCCTCTGCTGCCTGGCTTCTACCCCACTGTTTGGGCTGCAGACTTCCCTGGATTCTCACAACAGTTCCTTGACCCCAGTCACCATCCTCACTCAGGACCATCCCCTCAGAGCCGACTGCCAAGCACCTATCCCACTTCTGCATCCCATGACAGCACCCGCCCTCTAGACTTAGCTGTCAAACGAGAGGTCATCAAAGAGGAGATGAAAGAGGATGTCCCGCCCACAGTGCTGCATGGTGACTACATAAAAGAATTTGCTGGCCTTGGTAACAACGTCAGTCCAGGGTCTATGACTGCAGAGGGGCATTCTTTAGGTCAAATTAAGGATGAGGCAGACTTCCGATCATACCTTAACTTTTTGAGCTCGGCATCCCACCTGGGGGCGCTGTTTCCTCCCTGGCAGCTGGAGGAGGAGAGGAAGATGAAACCCAAAGCTTCACAGCAGTGTCCCATCTGCAACAAGGTCATCCAAGGAGCAGGGAAACTGCCCCGGCATATGAGGACACACACAGGAGAGAAGCCCTACATGTGCACTATATGTGAAGTCCGCTTCACCAGGTACTGAACCACTGAACCACCCTCCATGTTTCTATGGTGCTCACGTATAGTATGCACCTGCTCTCAAAGATCAGAGTTAATGGAAAAACACCCCACATTCTATGCTTCTAATCTTCTAATCATGTCACAGAGCAGGTGGAAAGCCCCCTTGCTTGGTTTCATTAGCTTTTTATCATCAACATCCTGTTTCTTTAGCTCAGTTTTGCTTGCTTTTTGAGGAGACACAACTGACTCAGTACTGTTTGCTAAACAAAACAGCAATTGTTTTGTCATACTCTAATTTCTTCATATAATTTCAGACATATTTCATCAACCCTAAAATCTTCTTGTATGAAGCTGAATGTAGATTATCTCATATGTTTTCATTTAAAAGTGTGTATATTTCTCATAACTTTACATTTCTTGTTTTGCAGACAAGACAAATTAAAGATCCATATGAGGAAGCACACAGGTGAACGCCCGTACATCTGCCTCCACTGTAATTCAAAGTTTGTCCACAACTATGACCTGAAGAACCACTTACGCATACATACAGGAGTCCGGCCATACCAGTGTGAACACTGTTACAAAAGCTTCACTCGCTCAGATCACCTGCACCGACACATTAAGAGACAAAGCTGCCGTGTGTCCCGCCCCAGACGGGGACGCAAGCCAGCTGCCTGGAGGTCCACAGCACCCAGCAACTTCCTGTGCCCACCCACAAACCCCATCAACCGCTTTGAGGAGAACAGTTTAAGCTCTGCATACCAAGCAGTCAAGACTCATGGACTGGGGGAGATGCTTGGTCTGGGGATCAGGGGTCTGGGTTTGAAAGGATCTGACCAAGAGGCCCGGGACCATGTGAGAGCAGAGGGCAAAGCTGTGAGCCCAGAGGAGCACGAGTCCCAAGTGGGCCATCAGAATGGCATGTTTGCCTTCACCATTTCTGGAGAAGACATGCTTCCTCATTCTCAGTTCTACAGTGCACCCACTGACCCCTGGGCCATGGGCCTGGAGCGAGCTCCTCCCATTTCTGAGCCCGCCAAGTGAAAATGTAAATCTGCTCTCTGAAGCTGAAGCACCTTTTAAAAAGTAATGATGACCAAGAATATTTGAAAACATGCTGCCAAGACATCGGTTTCATATTTGGATAAAAAAAAAAAACAACTGTTCACTTTATGCTTTACAAGATGTCATGTTTGCTCACACTCTTACACCAATAATTGCTTTTGAGCTACATCAAGCCAGTCAAAATGCGGTAGTATTATTAAAGAACGTTAAGACATGGAGACAAATGCCAAAAACAAGTGCTGGGAGAGAAGGTCCAATGAGAATATCTTAACTTTAAACATTGAATGTAAACATGCTAAGCTCCATTTAGTAGAATTCTGAAAGTCCAACATCAGATCGAGCTGACAAGAAGACAATGATAATGTGTCATAGAACTTTATCAGCCTATCCTGTTTTCAAATCTTCATCTGCACTATTGTACATAGATTGCATTGTTCATGTGAAACATGGCTCTTTAAAAATTGAGAATTCCATCCAAAGATGTGTACTACTTCAAAGACTTGAATAAGATTTGTTTTATTGTTTATGATAACTATGTGTGTTTTACGGAGATGTATAATTCTGATAAAATCAACAATCGCTTTAGCTGTATAAGCTTGTGTTTACTGCAAGATCAAGCTGAATTTTTCATATGCTTTTCAGTAATGATTCATGTACAAAGCAGTTTGGAATTATCTGAATTGAAATGGGAAAATATTTTCTTGCTATTTATGCATATTTAAATGAATGAGCCTTGGCTATATTTTGCAAATCTGTTTTATAAAGACACTAAATGTTCAACTTTGCTTTGTGTGATGTGTAAGTGTTTTTATTCAAACTACACCTTGGGTCATAACACAACAACTGAAACAACTTTCTTGGATAGTCCCCAGTCGTTGGTTCTTATCCAACAATGTGCCCTAATGAACAAAGTGTGTGTTCTCATCAATTCATCCATTGAAATACACAGGCAATATCTTTAACCTCACTTATACAGAAATTGCTGCAATACAATACACTATAAGGTGCAAAGGGTTTCTCCCTAGAAAAAATAAAACTCTGGTATCAGTCACATTTACAAGTTAAGCTTGAATCTTGAATCATATCAAAGAAGGGAATTTTATAACAAAGTAAATTTATAAAAGCAGAACTGAAAAAATATGGGTGAAAATAACAATTGTACAATTAACTAATTACAAAGAAATAACAATAAACTACTATTATTACTATTTACAATAAACATGCTATGAACAGCTAAAAAAGCAAAGGTCCAAACTATAGGGCAAGCAGGTTTTGTATAGCTATATAGATATATAGTTGTTTGTTTGTTTTTTTATTTGGTTGTTGTTGGGGTTTTTTTTGCTTTTTGTTTTCTGTTTTTTTTTTAGTTGTTTTTTTTTTTTTTAGATGAAACCCACTAAAGCACTTTCAAAGTGATATGTTATTTTGAAGTTTAAACATTGCATATAAAAACACTTAATATGAAGCATGTGTTGCTCCATCCTGATCTCTAGTGGACATAAGAAGTACTACTTCATTTTTAATACTAATGCTATTTTTTATGTCTTAAACACCATGCAATTAAATGGGGATGACACAAATAGTCTAAACACTTTATTCTAGTATTTAATTTTGTTACTGAACTTTTTCATCCTCATAATAGCGTCTTATTTTTCCAGAGTACCTCCAGAGGGCACTAAAGATTTAAGTTATGAGTCCAGTGCATGTCTCACTACATTACATATTACAAATAAGCAAAAGTACATTAAATGATCTCATCTTTGCATAATTTAAGACAACCATACTTGAGGGCTGGATAACCAATAATTTCTGGATGCTATGCGTTTCACTGCACCTTTAAATAAGCTTTAATTATTTCTAATACAAGAGCACTCTACCAGCTGCCTCTAGAGCCTCTATTTGAATAGCAAAGAGCTAAGGACTACAATAAAGTTTGAGTTCAAGAGCAATTATTCAACAGAGACTGAAGGACAGGTATTGGGTAAACTAACAATTTCAGATAAAGTGTATAACAATGAAGTGATTTGCTAATCAAATTGTCTGATCAGTATAGTGTTTTTAAAGTCGATCTATTAACATTTTACTGGGTAGTTGCACGAATCAATTATGTCTTCTGTTTCTTGTGATTTGTTTTTCTTAAAATAATAAAACACAAAAATTGGGCAAAACATTAATACACGTCTGGAAAGTTCTGAACAGTGAAGGTTTGTTTAAGGCTTCCTGTGATCTACTTCCTGTGACCCCTGTCCTATGTGTAGAGAGTGCTCCTCTGCCTCTGTGGTCCAAAGGTATAAACATTGGTGCTTGTTGAGACTGTGTGTGTAAATGCCTTGACAAAAACAAAGACATACCTGTTAGATTTTTAATGGGACATCCTTTGAGGAAACAGCGTGACAATGCAGCTGGGCAGAGGAGCACAAAGAGGGCTGCAGCTAACGCACTCTCATGTTCTCTGTGGGGTTTCAGAGAGCAGGAGGAAACGCCTAAGACAAAGGGCCTTGAAAAGGCGCAGCTATTCAGAGGAACAATATGTGTGACATAACTGCAGCTCCTGGATTTCTCCTAATGCTTAATGTTTGACGAATGTCCTAAGTGATGGTATATAATAACAGAATTTCCATCGGGATCAATAAAATATTTATCTATCTGTAAGGTGATGGAAATGACATGGGTTTCTTGAACAGTTCAAAAATGATTGTGAAAGCTTGTGTGTTGCTTGCACTTGAGTCAGGCAGATGTCAAAGTGAGTGAGAAAAAATGTGAGAGCTGTATTTTTTACACATTTTGTCCTACTAAAACGTACTATCCCTAACTATATGCTATGATATTACTATATCATGTGCTAGAGTAAATGTGTTCTATACACAATTGTTTTTCTCTACACTACAACATTCTACAGACCTCTGTTTACTGGAAAGTAAGAACAAGTAACATTAATTCTATCAGATGTTTGGTATAGTATAATAAGTAGAAACACAAAATAATCTTATTCAGCATTTGTTAATTTTCCTTTTATTTAGTCATGAAAATATGTCAATATATTGTGATACAAAATTTGGTGATACCGTATTGATATTGCTATATTGATTTATTGACATGAGATTGTTTTATATATTTTACTATGCAAATGCATTTTATGCAATAAAAAATAATGATTGTGAAATAAGTGCATTGTGAGTCAGAGCTGTCATACAGACATACAGCTTTCAGTCAAAGGTTCATAATGAAGAATACAGACATTCACACTCCTACACACAACTTCCTCTTCTTGTGAGGAAGTTGTGTGAGACTGTTTTTAGTTCAATGAAAATAAGACTCACATTTTACAGCTCAGTCTCCAGCTATTGCCACTCAGCAGTTCCACTTCATCATTCAGGCAGTGTAAAGAGGGCGGCAGACACTGTCCTGGAGTCAGGGTCAAAGAGGCACCAGCAGTATATGAACCTAATGAAATATGCAAAGGATTTAGAAGAGGGTTGCAACAGAATAAAGGAGTAATTAAAAAACACTAGAGCTCTTTGACTTATGCAGTTCATTAGTAGAAATGTGACCAAATGTGAAATCCAAATAAAAGTAGGGTACTATGTAGCCTGCTCTCTTACTGATTAAAAAGTAACTACAATCAGAACTGAACTTGGGTTACCTAAAGACACATATTTGTGAAATATTTGACAGAATTGAATTTCTCCTTTGCTATAAAAGACACATACACATTTTGGGCCATGAGTGTGGTTGAGGAGCATGCATAAACAATGAGTCTGTGGCAGAAGTAAAACTGTCCCTATTGTCAAAGAGCCAAAGCCTCCTGAGCTGAAGTTTCTTTGTTTTAGGCACAATACCTTTAACTGGACAGACAGCTTCAAACAGCCCATCACAAGGTTATGCACAGGAAAAGCTGTGCTGTATGGGAGGGCTGCCCATGGCTGCAACTTTTTCAAGGCCTCAAATATTTGATCCATAAGGATGGAGGACATGGTTTTGTTCTGTGAGATGTATGTATAATTCATATACAGTTATGAAAACATTTGAGGTCTATTTTATTTATGATACTGCAGAATTGCACAGATGGGCAAATCACTGAAATTAATGTTTTGTCAACACCACAACACCACACAACGATGAATTAATCATGAATAGTTTTGTTCAATCAAAAAACATAGAAATTCACAATACAAAGACACTCACTTTTCAATCGCCAATTTGGAATCTCCTTTATTCAGTGGTCACACCAAGGTCTTGGTCTTAGTCTTTATATTTTATAGTTTTGTTTGGATCCTATCATTATTACAGCTTTAAATGATGTTTATTTCAATGGGGAAATCAAAGCCACCATTTAATATAGTGCCATGTAATGCATCAAGATAATTGAACCAATTCACATTAATTCCCCCTTTATATTTCATTTAGAGGAGCCTACTTCTTACAGGGTAGTTTATCCAACAGAAGCCCATTAGCAACTCATTAAATCCTGGAAAAGGCTTGGCCCTGGACAGTATCAGATTTTATATACAGCTCTTTAATCACCAGGACAGTAATGGCTTCCTGTATGCATCACACCCATTTCTTGGTTGCACCAAAGCAGCCTTATTGATTGTATAAAGGAGCTACATCTCAACTCATTAGCTATAAGAAAACAACCTGAAGGGAAAATGTGCAATTATGTCTTGACTTAATGTCTTGACTAATAATTACAATTAATTAACTTTTTTTATCACGTTCTGGAGCTACAATAACATATTGTTATTGTTAGTGAATTTACCACCTCTCTAATATTTGTGTTACATCTTCCGTGTGTGTAAGAGAGCTTTGTGCTGTGCTGTAAAGACTGCAGACTTCTTAATGACAGTCTAATAGCTGTCCATTCAGCAGTAACTCAAGCAACGGTCAATGACAACAGCACATCAATACAAGCTGCTCTTAGTACTGTAGGTATAATGGCCAGCAGAGATGCACAGGCATCACTGTGTGATAAATGCACCAATGCCTACACTTACATTAACTGTCTGGAAGAACA
The DNA here is from genome assembly GCA_029959045.1 of Taenioides sp. WSHXM2023. NCBI lineage: Eukaryota > Metazoa > Chordata > Actinopteri > Gobiiformes > Gobiidae > Taenioides > Taenioides sp. WSHXM2023. Next base: position 27,623,560 of record CM057085.1, read on the forward strand.
AGGGAAATGACTCAAAGCCCATGGCTGCAACTGTTCAAAGCCTCATTGAACCTAAATTCAATGTGTATGCATAATGCAATTATTAATCAATGAATCTGATTCTAATTCTAGTGGCTCACCTGGTTAATGGCTAACATCACAGTGCAGCTAGTACTGGACATCTCTCATCCTCAATCTGAAAAGAAAAAAAAAATGATTAGAACTGCTGATAATTGATTTTAAGGGGTTGTGAATCTGACTTCAGTCAAACTCATTTAGATTATAAAAAATAAAACAATAAATACATGAGATGAATAACTAAAATCCAGAATCTCTAATGACACAGACTTTTGTGAATTACTGAGGATAAAAAACTATGCGCAACACAAGCGTGTAAAGAGTGTTTCTGTTTGTGTAGCCTTCACAAGCGGGCAGATCCTAGACTAAACTTTACCACAGCTGGAATGATTCCTCACTGACGTTAGTGAGACCGTGTTCTGCAAAGCTGCATACAAAAGACTGCCAGGCCTAGAAATGCTGCCGCCACAAAAACCACAGAGCAGGGACTGAAGCCCAGACTCCAAAAAGCAGAGTGAAATTAAAGACATGCTTTCAGTGTAATTGTACATATGTGTGTCCATGAGCCAGTCTCCAGGTCAATAATGACGGGTTAGGAGCTGAAACTGCCAAAGTCATGATACAACCACTGGCCATAGTGCCTATAATGATCATTTAACCATTAGCTCACCAATAAAACAGTGAGATTTTAAAATGAGTATGATTCACTTTTTACCGTTTCTAATGCATGCATTTGTAAGTGCATAACAGTCAATAATTTATCTTAATGTCATTTGCACTGCAGTTAGAGAGGAGAGTAATCTAACATACACTGTAGCATAATCTTGGTTCACAATGAGAAGTGAATAGAAGTAGTCTGTAGTGACATGTAGTGCATAGTAAGTTATGGAAACGTCTTTGGAGAAAATGTTTAAACATTAGTGAGGCCAACAGTGTGATGGTGAGAAAGTGACTGCACAGTGCTTTTGAACGAGGGCTTTCACTGTGTATTTATCCAGAAATAATATGTATTCTAGTAGGTGGAAGTAACTGTGAAATGGCTTCAAACCATTTTGGTGGAAATGCTGAGGCCACCAGAGGACTTTCACAACCCCAAACTTTAGTGCACCAAAGTATAACTTTCAAGTGAGGGTGGTCCTGGACCTACTCCTCTTCATCTGTCTATGAATACACCAGGCACAGGCCTCTCTGACCACATATTATAGGTTTGGACTTGCTGACTGTTTCACTTTTGGCCCAAGTTTATGTAAATGCAGATGCTCGTTCCACATCACTGTAGTTTTTCCAACCATGGTCCTCCTCCCCTGTTCTCTCAGCTGCCTTTATGTGGACTGGGACCAGCTTACAGTGAGTCCAGAATGTGGATCATTTTCTCCAAAGATTTTTCCTCCAAAGCTGTTGGCATACTGTGACAAATTGGAGAAGAATAGGAATTGTGACAGTGACAATCAATGGACCTACTTCAGACTGTAGACATTTATTTAACCAAAGTAAATATTTCTATGGTTCTCTGTGATGATGCTTTGTCCTGTTATAATAACCAGGGAAATTCCCTACAAAGTGGGGCCAGTAAAGTGATATGGGTCTGACAACTCTGTTTCATCCACATTTAATTAATAATCCTCTAGTCTGGTGTTAGGATGTTGCTTTATGACATCTATTTAAAATAATCCACTGTGTCTCTCCTTGTGGCCAGCCCTTCCCATCCTTCCTGACCGAGTTCATGTCAACAGAACAAAAGAATGACCTGCCACTATTCGCCATCTTGACCCCGTCCAATATTCAACTCATAATACACTGACATAAGATGGTGTAGTTTCTTTACCTTTACTGCTATATATAAAGCAAAAATACATATAGGACTACAATGAGCGATAGTTAGCAAGTGCACTTGCTAACTATCGTTTAGCCTAAACCTAAAGTTGTGAAACTAGTGAAACTAACTGAGACAATTCAAATATAACTAATACACAGACATGAACAAAGTTTTATGTTGATCAAAAACACTGTTTTGTTACTCACAATCAGATCTCTGACGCCACGGCGCAACACTGACTGTGGTCATGATCCAGTATGTGGTAAAGAGGGACGGAGGGATGGAGGGAGAGATGGAGGGATGGAGTGTGGGACGGAGGGAGTGAGGGACTGAGGGAATGAGGGAGGGAGTGAGGGATGACGGGAGTGAGGGACAGAGGGAGTGAGGGACGGAGGGAATGAGGGAGAGAGGGAGTGAGGGAATGAGGGAGGGAGTGAGGGATGACGGGAGTGAGGGACAGAGGGAGTGAGGGACGGAGGGAATGAGGGAGAGAGGGAGTGAGGGAATGAGGGAGGGAGTGAGGGAATGAGGGAGGGAGTGAGGGAATGAGGGAATGAGGGAGGGAGTGAGGGACTGAGGGAGGGAGGGAGGGAGGGACGGAGGGATGACGGGAGTGAGGGACGAAGGGAGGGATGGAGGGTGTGAGGGATGACAGGAGTGAGGGACGGAGGGAGTGAGGGACGGAGGGAATGAGGGAGGGAGGGACGGACGGATGGAGGGAGGGCTGGAGGGAGGGATGTATCTCCAGCCCGTACCGCCTGGTCCTCTGCGCTCACAGCACAGACACACCGACCAAGAGGAGCGAGAGCCGTCCTCACTCAAGAGAGCTTTGTTATAGACCGTGGATTCAAACGTTTTTAAAAGTAATATGAAATGTGCGTTTTTCAGCGTGCCTTATATTTTGGACTCGATAAAAACTGCAGACATCACAAGGTGAGGTTTTTTTTTTCCTTTGGTTTGTATTAGACCGAATATGCGAATTAGGTTGCATTCTTTATATATATATAAATAATTTGACATATCCATCACTAAGTCACTAATGCACTGTTTTTTGTTATAGTTGCCTAATGTGACACTGCATACAGTGGCACCATCTCCTGCATCTGACATCCAGTGGGCTCTTTCATGATGATCAACCCTCAAATTTACCTACATTACAACTACACTGGCAAGCTTGACCACCGGCCCAATGTGGGCACCAGCCCTGGCACAGTGAACATACAAACTATTCTTTTCCTCATCATATGCTGCTTCATTGTTTTGGAGAACCTCACTGTGCTGGTGGCCATATGGAGGAACCACCGCTTTCACAATCGCATGTACTTTTTTATTGGCAACCTGGCATTGTGTGATCTCCTGTCTGGGGTCGCTTACCTGGTGAACCTGCTGCTTTCTGGAGATAGGACCCTCCAACTTTCTCCTGTTCTTTGGTTCATCAGAGAGGGTAGCATGTTTGTAGCACTCGGAGCATCCATTTTTAGTCTCCTGGCAATTGCAATTGAGAGACACTTGACTATGATCAAAATGAGGCCCTATGATGCCAACAAAAACTACAGAGTATTTCTGCTCATTGGGGCTTGTTGGTTGATTGCTATATCTCTTGGAACTCTACCAATTATGGGTTGGAACTGCCTGGACAACTTGCCAGACTGCTCAACGGTGTTGCCTCTCTATACAAAGAAGTATGTTGCTTTCTGTATAACAGTTTTCATGGTTTTGCTTCTAGCCATGTCTATCCTTTATGCAAGGATCTACATATTAGTCAAGTCAAGTAGTCGCAAAGTAAGCAAGCATAGCAACTCTGAGCATGCCATTTCCCTACTTCGGACTGTCATCATTGTTGTTGGTGTCTTTATTGCCTGCTGGACGCCAATATTTGTGTTGCTTTTAGTGGATGTTGCATGTGAACAGCGATGGAAGTGTTCCATACTGTATAAAGCAGACTGGTTTATTGCCATAGCAGTGATTAATTCTGCAATGAATCCTGTAATTTACACACTGGCCAGCCGAGAAATGAGGAGGGCCTTCCTCGGGTTGGTGTGCGGGCTTTGCTATAAGGTGAACGCCTCTGCACATGGTAGTGGAGCAAAGAAATCACTGGAACCAAGCCGGAGCAGAAGCAAGTCATGGAGCAGCCAGAACAACCCCAATCAGAACCAGCCCATTGGGACGAGACCAGTGCTGGACCAGGACGAAGCCAGTCAGGTGCCAGGCCAGGTGTCTGTGGTCAGTGGAGGTGCAACTGAAGGCTGAAGGACTGGCATGATAAAGATGTACATGATGGGAATGGGCTGGCTCCAACTGCTGGACAGTTAATAGTATTTAGTGTATTTAGAAATATTTATCTGCATGTTCATTGCAATGTGTAAGCCAATGTAATTAGTGATGTAATTAGTAATGAATTAACGAATGAATCTTCTCAACATTTGACCACTATGCAAATGCTGTTGGCTGTGTAATTATTATACATACTGTAGCCAGTTATTTAATCAAGAAGTATGCAAACGTTATCTGGCTTTTTTTTTTCTTTTTTTTTTTTTTTTTTTTTGCCATTTCATCAGCATGAACAAGTAAAGTAAATTACGACAATAATTCCACAGAACTACTACAGTCTTTCAGTGTTGCAACAGTACTATCTGCTGGTGACTGGTAGATTAGCAACGTTATTACCAGTAACTAGTGATGACATAAATATTCATTTGTACAGTGGTAATTCTTGAAAAAAATTTAAATGTTGTTATAAAAAGTTAGAAGGCATGTGAAGGTCTGTAGAAGTAAAAGAATATATATAGCACAAATTACAATAATGTAATTATCCCATAAGATATATTTTTTCCAGATTTATCCATGCAACAAGGTATAAAAAATGGTATGTCAGAAATACTGCATTTACATGATTAATGTTAAGTAATTTATATATCAAAAAAACATTTCTGTCAACTGGAGAAAAGTTTTGATTGAAACTTCGACCAAAAACTTCTGACAGAACTAACCCTACCCCAGTTGACAGAACTGAATTTATCTTTTGCAACGAATCATACCAAATAATTGGATTGTCATGTATTGCACAAGAGCGCCATCTCGTGTCACCGACTAGAATGACAACTAAACTACAAGCAATTGCGTCATTGTAGACATTATAGTGTTTGGCACACAACACTAGAAACTCTGGACATTAAGGGTTTATTACCAGACAGCCATACATAACGAGGACTGAACTGAAAGAGTGAAAATGTAAACATCATTTGGACCTTTGATTTCTTTTATTTTCTCTACTTCCAAAATAGTGATCATTTGTAAGTTTATTTAACAAAAAAGTATATTTAGACTCTGAAAATGATACATTTAGAATATAGAATAGGGAGGGAGAGACAGGAGCAAACAGTAGTGTCAAGCAGCAACACGCAGCAAGGGCAAAACACAACCAAATGAACAGGCATGCCCCATTAAAGATCAGCTATTGCACTTTAAAAGAAAAACAAATCAAAACACCATTTGTACAAAAAGGCACATTTTATGAACATAAATGTGGGAAATGCCTTGTTATTCTTTGTGTTTTACTTTAGTTAAATTTAACCATCATATCACTTGGCACATATTTCATCAATTAAATATCTTATTAAGAAAAAGTGTGGTGATTTGCTGTGTCCTCTTCCACTGCCCCAATCAAAAATCACCCTGAGAGGCAAACTGACACAAGAGTTCAAAAAGAAAAAGTGAAAATGTGTCTATAAATAATTTAAATAATGTAGTTAAATATGTTCTAAGATGAATGGTACTGTACACTCCCTCTTGCAGCAAAATACAGGCACGTATATTACATTGCATCTGTCTCATCAAACCCATGCTGATTTTGGTTCTGAAGTGGTCTGGTGCATATCAAATACAATGCCCTATGGATTTGATGTCTGTTGGAGTACTAACATTCAGACAAATATTTGCTTAAAAATAACCTAATTATAGTACTTATAATTTCTGTGTTTTTCAGTACTTACCTTAATGTGACCAATTAAGTCTGTAGATAAGCACAAAGCAAGAATATGGTATAACTTTCTCAGATTTAAATGGGCAAAACTCATAACCGAATATAAACACAAACTGGAATTTATGTTGCTTGGTTTTGTGTTGGTGGAACATCAACCTTAGATTTGTAAAGTGAGATAGATGGACCATCTATCAGGTCAAACTTTTTGATTGTGCTATTTTATTGTGAGCAATAAAATGATAACAATTAACTATTCTCAACAAAGGCAGAAGTGTCAGTTAAGATTGATATCCATTGCATGACTGAAGCCCTGAACTAATCATTGACTACACAGAAAATAGAAATCGAGAGAAAACTCATTTGAAAATAGTCACTGCTCAAAAAGCAAAATTTGTACATTGTCAGCATACACGACCACCTCTTTCAAATAAAGGGGCATCAAGATCTACAAACAATGTCCACAAGAACAATTGATTTTAAGTCATGCGACTGCAGTGACACAAGAAATACTGGATAAAAATGTTGATCTTTAAAGCCATTGACAGCACTATGGGATGTCTGTTGGCACCCAAACAGTGACTACTGCAAAAGCAAACACATTCAGGTCTTTTCTTCCTCAGTACAGCTGACCTCAATATCTAACTTTTCTAACCAATAAGTTATTTTACTAAAGTATTTGGATATAAACAGCTTAGTTTCTGAGCTGTTTTAGGTATTCCTTAAACATGTAGCCAGAAGTACCTGTAGAAATATGGTTGTGCTTGACAGACAAAACTAAAATTTTAGGTTTTTATTCTAAAATACTTTTGTAATCGCCTCTTTGAGGCATAATTTGCACTTTAATTACAAGAACAGTTATCTTTTTAATCTGTTAAAACACCAAATCAATATATTATGTCCAAATGCACCCATCTTTTCAAAAAAATATAGCATTTCAGTCATCACAGCAAAATAATAACAGTTCTATAAATAATTTAACAAATCTTGCTTGGGTCTTTCAGTGCTTTCAGTAAATATACTGTTGACCAGTAATGTCTTGTATTCAAGTTTCCGGATGGTACCTTTTTACCATCATGCTTTCCAAGCATCACTGTTTTCTTTCCACTGGCTGCAGAAGACATAGTTCACTCCCAGCTGACACGATTGGCAGATTGTTGTCACGGTGATGTCCAATAAGGTGGCTTATGCTGTCAAACACATGGTCTTTTGTCCGTACCTTAAAAAAGATGCATGTTGGTGTTATTCATGGACATGGCTTATTTTAGCATATTTTACATCTGATTTTAGTCTTTACCGTTCCTTCGGGGTCCACCAGCAGGAGGTGTTTTGCAAGTCCATTGTGCATACCAGTCAGTACGTAGGACCCTGGGTTTGTAGTGCTTTTCCGAACAAGGAAGTCCCCATCTTTATTCAGCAATTTCTCAGCATCACGGCGGCTCATTTTGCCATGGTACCAGGGCTTTTCCTCTAGCTCCTCTTGTGCCCGAAAGGCCACTGCACGCACAAGAAGGGGGCTCGAATTGTCCACAGATGCAGCCTTGTAGAGACCAGAAACTTGGGACTGGGGAGGAACCTGGGATGGCGAGTGCGACTGGGAATGAATGGCATCTTCAAACGGCTCTGGTATAGGAAGGTCAATTGGAAGAAAAACAATCAATAAATGGATGTAAACTGCATTTTAGCTATTCATGCTCACCTTCTGAGGATAAAGTAAACTAACATTCATTCATCTTACATCTACATATGATATAATCAACATAAAAAGGTGTGCTATGTTAACTTCTCACGGGAGGGTCACCATTTGATTATTATTTATTGTTTTGTCTATTTTGCATTTGTGGGTGTTTTATTACTATAGCAAAATACCTGGAAAAACATGCATTGTAACTGTGAGCAGGGTTGCCACTCAACAGATCTGACCTGTAACTTGGCCTGGTGGAAACACATGCTTGTCTTCATGAAGATATATTTAATGCCATAGTGTGGAAAATTCCAGGCAAAGCATCTCCGTGAAGACAAGCAGGTGGTGCACCCCCTAACAGAAAAGTGCTGTAAGTTCATGTTTTTTATTCACTTCCTATCATACATAGCACTTTAGCAGATCAACAAAATTTGCCATTAGCAAAGCAGATGTGGAAGTTCAGTTTTTTTGTTGGGGATATGACAGTAAGTCCTTTTCGAGCCAAGAGCATGTGAATAAGAGTCCCTACATTAACGTTGTAATTACTGAATGTGTTACATTGTTAAGAACCTCCTACACAGGCCATTAATGTTTCTAATGTATAATTAGATTGCCACAGTGATCGTTACAGATGATATCTTATGATGTACAAAGAACAGAATTAAAGTTAAACCTAGTAGTAAAGATAAATGAGTAACAAAGTGTTTCTATTGTAGAACACAGTAATTTTTGTGTCAGCAATTCATGTAAAACAATAGTTGGGAAACCTTATATACTGATATAATAACAGTAGTCAAATGTAAATAGAGAACAGGGGGTTCAGAGTACAAAGCCCCTGTAACTTACTCATGTCAAAAAGATCTTTGGGAGGGCTATCTTTGGCTCCAGTTGCAAAGTTGCCCTTTGGGACACTTTCGGCTTCTGCATGCAGTGCTGCCAGCACCTGGGCATCAATCTGTTGGGTGTTCATGTATGTTGGCATTTCTCCTGCCTTTGTAGACTGACCTTTATTGTCAGGCAAACCGCTTATATCAAAAGATCCTACAAATTTAAATGTAGACAAAAACATATCACAGACATATATACACAGAGAAGAGCGAGCAGATACTTAGTTTTTTTTTTCCCCATAAACAACTTTTAAAAAATGAAATGTTCATATAACTGCTGGTCCTGGTTCATTCTTTGTCAAGTTTAGATTTAGACAATTGGGACACATTTTTGTTTAAATTTTAACTGACATTGTTGTACCAGAATGGTAGATATCACAAATCAGCTATGGTATTTTTTTCTCTCACTGTGCTTTAATAATACAGATATTCTGTTGTTTTTCTATGCTAAATACCTTTACCTTGTTGTATGAAAATAGGCTTTTTGTCATCTCCCCAGTTTTCTCCACAATTCCGTCCTTGATAGTAGGTCTGATCAACAGCTCCAAGACCCATCTTGACAGATACAAGTCAGTAGAGAGTAGACATTTCATCTATATTTTACATCACTGTCATCAAATAGGCTGCAGTGAATGTAGTATACCTGAGTGCCATCATGTGCTGTATTTTGATTGGTCAGTCGGGCATCAATAAAGCCTCCAGGGGGTGGCATTTTACCAGGGATGTTGTTGTAGTATGGGTGATCTGCTGGCTCCTCCTCCTCCTCTGTCCACTGCAACTCTTCCATGTTTAATACCCTGGAAATATGACATTTTAACTATGACAAAAGTTACTGAAATCATCCTATGCAACGATAAAACTACAAAATGTAATTGCTAAATGAATTTGAATATATCACTTTTCTACCTTGGTCATTTTTGCAGCAAGGATCAACTCAAACACACATTCAGACACGAATGTAACAAACACATGTCACCTAAGGCCCAAGGTCCCGAATACCTTGAGTAGGAGGTTAATTTCTGTTGATACTGCATATAGCGGGTATTAGTTTCAGCTAACCTGTCTTGTGTGGAGGACATCTTGTTTGAAGGACACTGCAGGTACTGCTGAAACCGTAGGTCAAAGGCCTGACCAATGGTGCTGATGACGTCCTGGGCCAGGCCATCAGCACACTCCAGGATATGGCATGCTTTAATGACATCAACAATATATTACATACAGAGAGCTGAATATTAATATTAACATGTAAAAGCCAATAACCAGCTACCTCTTCTGTTGACTGGATCCTTTGCTACATAAGCAACATAATCTGTGGTTTCCTACAAGAAAAACAAACATTTCACTAATTTTATAGCACTTCATATATATACTTTAGTTCACACTGGACCAACTTACAGGGTCTCCACCTGATGCGAAAGAAATCGACTGCATATGGTGATTGGCAATGATCTGTCAATAGAAAAGCAATACAAACATGACCAGTAGAACTCATACAGGGTTGAAGAAAAAAATAATTTTGGATATTATACGTCAGACTGTAGCAGCATCTACTGGCCATATCAGGAATGACATATACATTTTCATTCATCAAAATGGGGCTATATATTATATTAATTGCATAACAAGAACCTTATGAAAACTGGACATTAATTGATCATGTATTCAAAGAATCTTACAAATAAAAAGGAGCTGACCTGTTTGCAGTCAGGGGTCATCAGATTCAGGCTACTGGTGGAAATGTTTAGATTGATGGACATGTCGGCAAACTGTAAGTTGCTTTTCCCCAGGATACTGGATAATGCCTTAGATGGTGGCTACAAAAACAGGAAGACATCAACAGATAAATATATAGGTTGTCTTAAAATGAACATTACAAACAGATAACACAAAATATCTCAACACAATCGAAATGTGACATGTTCAACAACAGTACGCATTTTTATTATGTCGCCAATTTAAAATTAAGAATAAAAATCATTAAGGATAAACTAATGAACACAACATTGGATTCTGCCCCTCACAGCATTTGAACAAGTTTTATATTGAGAACTGCTTTGTTTCCTTTCCCACATAAGCACTGCATGTATGTGCACACCAACACAGTGACCAGCTCATCCTTCTGATCACAGATATTGTGCACTACATGAGTCACTAAGCACTGGAGCGGTGTGCAATGCATCTCAGGCTGGAGCAACGCCCACGCGCATACAGCCCCATATCTTCAGCGCTTTCCTCTCGCACAGCCTCTGTCCTCTTTAAGCACAACCCCTCCATGTTATTGTCTCTTGCCCTCTCTCCCTCTCTTGCTGTCTTTGTTTTCTCTCCTTTTACACAAAGGGAGGGGAAAGAACTTACACAAGGGGTGCTATATATAGAAGCAGGAAGGGTAAATGAATATCTAATGCATTTTCCTCCCTTTCTATTAATTGTATTCATAAACAATCATTGCACTAGCTCTGGCACCAAGAAAAGCACCCCTAGTTTGTTTAAGTTTCCTTCTCTCCTATCCTTATCCATGTCAATCCATGTACCTTTCGTTTGCGGAAAGCTCCTTTGGTCCCAGGAACAGCCTCACACACCAAGCTGATGGCCTCCCTGGAGGGAGGATGAGAAAGGGTGAGGACAATATGATAGACAGCTATGATAGCCAATATGGCATAACTATATAACAATCTTACTACTACTTGTACTAGCCCTAGCACCAAGCAAAGCACCTACGCTCTTTGTGCCCTCGTGGGAAATCTGACTATTTGACTACAACTGACTATTAATTCATTGTTTAACACTGTTTAGTAATAACTGTGTGTCTGGTTGTCCATCTTCTAATGTTACCACTTCACCCACTTCAAGTCAACCATAAAAGTGGACATGACATGCACCATTCCCTGCTCAACTGAGCTTTGCTGCATGGTGAGGCCCCTGGTAAATGTATTATATAGCAGCAGCAATGCTGTTTTATTTAATATATATTTGTTCAGAATGAAGAACAGAACACTACACAAGATACCAAAGATAATACTATTAAATAAGTTAGACATGTTTTAATGTCAACATGGAATAGCCATACTGTACAAGTCCAGGAAAATCACACGCAATATAAAACTATTAAGACATTATTCACCAGTCTTGTTTAGATAATCCTTTTTCAACTATTTTTCAAAACAATTTAAGGTAAATATGGTTTAATACCAAAATGAAAGAAACACATAGTTCAAAACGCACCTTGTGATCTGTGACCTTGTGTTGAAATCCAGAGATCTCATTGACCGTAGGACCTCTATACAGCCCAAATACTGGAACAAAAATGTAAACACAAAATTCATCAACTTTTATTAGCAACAACCACTGACCTAAACTGGTCAATGTTAATACGATTTGAGATTGAATTCTGAATGTAAATATAACATACTATATTAGGCTGCATAGTGTGGTCACACCAGAGCAAAGTGCAGACTCCCTCACATTACAACACCTACTCATGACATTACAGCATCTCCTCTGATTATTTATTGGGCCAAACAGGCACATTTTGTGCTAACAAGATCCTATTATTACAACCATCACATTCATAGTGGGGCTAGCAATTAAAACACCCAGTCTCTTTTAGTATTCTGCTCAATCAAATGTTATGACCTTTTTGTCACTGGGGGTAAATTGACGATACTAATGATTTTGATTGCAACACATTATTTTATTGATCTCTTCTGTTCTTTATGTTTACATTTGGCTAAAGAGTATCTGTCTAGCAGTCTTTGGAGATTTGCAAGTTTTTATGCAAATGTTTTGTTTTTTGGCCTAATACCAAACAAGTACAACACTAACTCATACATATTAATATCATGGCTAGACTGGGCATCTGATAGAGTTTTATGGTGCATTAAGTAATTACCTCTATACCAAATATATTATGACTAGGCTGATTTACCATGTTCAGCAATCCTTTTAGGGTTAACACTGTGGCAAACAACAATGTCAAAGTAAACATGGTCAATTTCAATAGCACATGATGGGTGACAGGTTACCACATGATCCAAATTATTCACATTACATTTGATATTGACCAGGCAGGCTCCTAACCACAGAACATGCAGGGGGGTGGATCAGCAGACAGGGCCCACACCCCCTCTAACAGAGTACAGGCTTTTACTAGCATTGATGGGACAAATAAGTGCTCTTGGCCTTAATGCAGTTAATGGAATGTCACGTCGGTCACTAACACTAGAGCCTTTGTTTGGTCAAGTTGCAGTAGGTGTCATATGATGGTCATCGCATCCATTTGGCATGCAGCATATTTTACCAGATGTAAAACTCCTTATTTTTGAATTATTCTATGAATAACACAGAATCCGCTGTACCTTTTGTGGCTGCTTTGTGGTTCTAACTAAAATGGTTTATTCCACTTTCTACCTTCATTCACTTCACACTGTCAGGAGCATCATCACTCCCCATACTTGTGACTCATTGCCAGCATGATGACATTCACAGCTCTTTTAGTTGTGAGCCAACCCAGGCTCTTTAAAACCATGTAGATTAGCTTTTGTACACGAAACATGAAATGTTATTTTATACGCCTTCAGTAGGCTTACCTCCTGTGTGCTAAAATTGCTCATGGATGTAAACAAGTTACACATCTCCATGGTTACAAAAGCAGGCTGCTCCATGGTTACAAAAGCAGGCTTCAGTGTACAGATCATTTTTTGCTAACAACATCTCTGTGATAGTTGACACAATCCGTCTTATCATTTCTAAATTAACTATATGAATATAAAAAATTGTAAAACTGTTCTTTAGCCTATAGACTAAAATGGCAATTAACATGCTGACACTAACACTAACATTTATTTTTCCTATCTCAAGGTTAAGTCAAGTTAAAAACAAGACCACCAACCTTGACAATGTATGTAACTCCTGGTCCTGAGATCTTTTCACTGGAGTGTAGCCATCCTCTGGAAGGTTTGCTGACCAGTCCGTCCCCTCCATCTGGATTCCAGTCCTCAGGTCCAGGCAGTAGCTCATCCACTCGGCTCTTCTTGCTCATGTTGACCACCGTGGATTGTTGCGAACAGGGGGCTGACTGGGAAATACAGTGAGTGGCTCCCACCCCAGAGGCTGCTCCTGTTGCTGTTGTTGTCACAGCAGGGCCTGAGCCACTGGAGCTGCCTGAGCCTGAGCCCCCACCCCCCTGCAGCTTAGACACAGCCAGGTCCTTGACAGCCGAGGGCAAACCCTTGATGCCCAGCAAGCTGCCGGAGTTGGTGAATTTTAGGTTGGACACCTTGTTGATGAGTGTACACAGGGTGGTGCCTCCATCCTCCAGGTGGTCAGAGCTGTGGCCGGTGGCGGTGCTGCTCACACTCGTGGGCTGTACCTCAGATGGGGGTGTGTAAGATGTCTCGGCAGCAGGCTGGGGACTGGCCGAGACCTTTGGGTTCATGGACAGACCGTGGAGAAGATCATCGACGGATGTTACTGACTCATTCCTGAAGCGGTTGTATTTGGTACGGTGAAGCATGCC